>JAMXBD010004125.1:0-83212 GCA_024138025.1 Combretum micranthum
ATCAGGTATGTGATAGATCAATTTTGATTTCCATTGCCATCTACTCTTAAATTGCTATTGACAATCATTTCTTATGCAGTACATCACTTTTGCAACTTCATCAGGTGTGTGGGACCCATACAGCTCCATCCTGCCGCCCTGCCACCATACTGCCTGGTAGGCAACGACTATGGAATGCCCGGGTGCCATTGGTATGCTTCTACCTTGTCGAGCACTACTATCCGGACAGAGTGCTCAGACAGTTTGTGGCTTCCAGGAGATACCAGCCCCCCCTGCTGATATGAGACCCTCCATGAGATGACATAGGGGACGTTCCGAGTGGAACTGGCAGTCCGAGCACGCCAGATGGATTGCTGAGTGGGATGCTCCGTGATTGCATTGTATAGATGCCAGATTTCCCGACTGGGACATCTGACGATTACTTCCAGTGGTATCATGCCATCACCCGACGCTGAATCGGTCGCACGGGAGCTATCATGTGATACATGGTACGGTCGCTGTCTTTGTAAGCTTATATATACTTGTACTGACTTATAAGCTATTCACTGATATAAATATTTGCTATTACTTGCAGGCTGATTTCATTTATAGCGTCCCTGACATGCCCCCAAAGCTCACTGCATCCACTGCACGAGATGTCTGTCGTGTAGTGGATGAGTTTATGGGGTTGAGCTTCAATGATCCAGTACCACCAGCTCCACCAGCAGCAGCACAGGGTGACCCACAGCCTCATACCCTACAGAGACGACATCCTCCTAGAGAGAGGCGTGGGCGGGGACGGGACGGGGTCGGGGGCGAGCTCGGGCTCTAGGTATACAGATCAGAGATGAGCTTGAGCCGTCCGACCTACCTCCATTCAATGAGTCTGGTCCTTCCTAGGTCATTCATGACGGGGCTGGCCCGTCTTCCACTTCTTACGATATGCTGGACACCCCCATGCCAGACCCGTCATCCAGTGACTTCCACGCTCCCCGAGCTCCACAGAAGAGGCGAGCATCGCCATCTCATGATATGGGGGAGGGCCTTACACAGGTCGAGCCAGACCCTGTCCCATTCCACCAGTATAGTGCTGCTACGGGAGAGGAGCCCGCTCCAGCTACAGAGACTCGCCCATATTCACCGCATCCTCATCATCAGCGTACCTCATTCCCGAGGACATACGTTAGGCGGGGTAGAGGCCGAGGACGAGGGAGCAGGGCCACACATCAGCAGCAGGAGTAGTGGATGACAGATAGATTTTCTTTTTATTTTCATTTTGTATGTAGCTTCTTATTTCATTGTATTATTCTTGTATGTATAGATCGTACTCATTTTCTCCTATTCATTCTATTAGAACAATCACTCTACATTTCATTCTATTTCATTTCTTACTATGTATTATGACTCTACGAATACTCATATTTTCATTGCACTGTCTATAATTGGGATTGGAATATGAGTTTCGATTGGGCTTCGAAACACTATAGTTTGTTAGTTTTTTTGGCCATGTTGGAGGACGGTTAATGGCTTTATCGCTGTTTATATTTGTATTTGACAGGTTTTTGATGTAAATTTTTGCTTTTTCACAAAATATAATAGGATAGGGAGGATTTTTGGCCTGGCCTTGTCTCTTGAAGAGACGAGGTCTCTCCTTAGGCTGGCTTCGTCTCTTGAAGAGACGAGGTCTCCTTAGGCTGGCTTCGTCTCTTGAAGAGACGAGGTCTCTCGTTGGCCTGACCTCGTCTCTTGAAGAGACGAGGCCGTATTTTTCCTTGGCCTCGTCTCTTGAAGAGACGAGGCCGTATTTTTCCTTGGCCTCGTCTCTTGAAGAGACGAGGTCAGGCACTAACGACCTCTCTTCAAGAGACGAGGCCGTGTTGCCTATTTCTGGGATTAACTTCGTCCTAGTGGTATTTTCGTAATTTTTTTATTTTAATAATATTTTTTTCCTTTTCCCTACAAAAATGCAAGTTATATTTTTTTTTTTATATTTTTCCCCATTATGTACAGCCCTAATAAGTTCAAGTAAGACGAATTCACTCTCTTAACTCTCTAACCATCTTGTTAATTATTCCCACACGCATATAGTTATCAAAATCACAATTGTACCCATACGATTCTACGAGTTTGCAACTTTATGAGGCTCTCCTGACTCAATTCATGTATAAAATCATTTTATTTGGGAACTTATGACTATAATCAAGTTTACACGTAAACCAGATGGAATCATATTGTAGCATATTAATTATTAAAGTGCTATAACTTTCCAACCATCCACCCTCCCTTCCTTAACAACCCCCCCCCCCCCCCCCCTTCTCTTCTCTAAAGTTTGAGTTTTAGCTACAAAGTTTACAAGATAATTTATTTATTCATTTATATAATCACAAATTTAAGATAACTTGAAAAATCTAATTTCTCGTCAATTCATATCTCTTTTCAATTAAAATAATAGAAAAGAATTTAGCTTCAACTCCAGTTATCCTTCTTTTATGTATGTTATATTATGGATTAAGAATTACAATGAAAAAGAGAACTTAATTTTTTTCATTTCTTTATATCCATTGTATATTTCAAGTTTTTAATATTGTTGCAAGCAAATCTATAGTCTTTTAAAGATATTTTATACAAGTTGTAGAAACTTATGTTTTTATGTTTCTAATCTATGATGCGACTTTACAAATCCTCTGATGAATCTATATAGAATCGTGGCTTTAACAACCTTGCACACACACACAACTTAAACATCAAAGTAGTCACGTCAAATAACCTTCTAGTGCCATTAACCGTTTTTCATATTGCAAGCTCAATACAAGCAAACCAAAGTCTTGCTAGGCCCAAAGAGTGTTGCCTCCTGTACTCCTATTGCAAATGAGCGAGGACAACGACGATATTCATTTTTTTAAGTCATGCAGAAGTGGCGTAATTACCCAACCAACAATCCAAGTTACATCCCCACTAAGGTTGGGAATCTAAATTGCAGCCCCATCAAGGTCAGGTCGAGGACACATGCTATGGTTCCAAGCTTTATACTCTAGAGTTACACAATGCGCTTAGCGAGGCACAAGAACAGAAGGATTTCAAATTTGAAAAGACGCGTACATGTCTACCGTATGGTTTTTCTTATAGGACGTCCAATTGTTAGGACGTAATGATTTACTGAAGCATTTATACCCTTTCTAAAGCTAGCTTTTTTGAAGGGCCATTTCGCTCCAACCATATATAAAGGGAAATTTTCTTGAATTTTGATATTCTTTTTCCTCCTTTTGACCTTGCATTCTTCTAAAAAAAGCTCTTCTTTGTCTTCTTATACCCATTTTCCTTGTCTTACTCTAATTTCGGAGATGATAGTTGGCTCAAGCATCTTGCATGGTGATCTTTCTCTTAAGGGGCCTCTCGTAAGGGGTGTTGGAGAACCCAAATAAGGAATTGGTAAAGATGGTCTTTTTGATGAGCTCCCCCCCTTAGGTGAAGGAGGTAAGAAGGTGATTGGAGAAACGTTTCCAGTGTCTACATCGCTAGCGACTTAGGTAAGGGTATTGTCAAGGAAGGTCTAGTTCCTAGATGATAGCATCTACAATAAATTTGACTTTGTTTTTTAGAGCAATGACGAGAAGCCTCAGGACCCTATGTTGGTGGGCAAGGCTTTTTATGCTAAACAGGATCACAAGGTGTATCACTTTCCCATGGACAGTTATTCACCAAATGGGGAAGGAGAAGAAGTCTCTAAATTCTCTCTTTCATAAGGCGGTGGTGAATTAGAAATGTGATGGGATTCGAAGCAAGGTCACCTCTTAAGGGATCAAGGATTCTGTGAAGACTTATCAGACTGGTTATCTTACAGCATGGAAGGTTGGTTAGCCTTTAAAGGATGACATGGTATGTTTGTTAGGCCATGGGAGGTTTGCTCAATATGAGAGATTATTTGATTAGGATGAGGGTACCTTTCACAAATTTTAAAAGGAGTGTTTGATGCACTTCAAGCTTTCTCTAACCCATCTCTTACTTAATACATAGATGTTCCTCATGGCCTTTGAAGCTTTGTGTCGGGCATCAAAGGTAAGCAGGCATATAAAATGGGCTGCGACATATAGGCCACGGATCTGGCATGGCACACAAAGGAGAAAGACAAAAGCATAAGCATGCGCAGACAGGCACGCGACACGCGAAATAAGTAAGATAACATGGTATGGCACGTAAAGCATGTGAACCAGCACACAGGCCTTTTTTTCAAATAGTAATATAAAAATAGTGATTTTAATTTAAATTGTATTTAAATAAATTATTTTTATTATTTTAATTAAATGTATTTGTGTTCTTAAAAAATATAATATATTTAGTACATTTTATTTGTTTAAAATGATTTCAATTGTATTACTATCAACATATTAACTTCTATATTATTTAGGAAATAAAAGAAAAATGAAATTATAACATAATATTATAATAGTAATTGATTATATGCTTTTTAAAAAATAATAATATAAAAATAATGATTTGTTTTTGTAATTTACTTTAAATTGTATTTAAATAAATTATTTTTATTATTTTAACTAAATATATGTTTCTTTTTAAAAAATTAATATATGTAGTATATTTTATCTGTTTAAAATGATTTCAATTATATTACTATTAAAATATTAATTTTAATATTTTTTAAGAAATAAAAGAAAAGGAAATTATAAAATAATAGTGTAATAGTAATTAATTTATATGCCTTTTTTAAAAAATATAATGTAAAAATGGTGATTTATTTTTTTAATTTACTTTAAATTGTATTTAAATAAATTATTTTTATTATTTTAATTAAATATATTTGTCTTATTAAAAAATATAATATATTTACTATATTTTATTTTTTAAAAATGATTTCAAATGTATTTCTATTAACATATTAAATACTAACTTCAAATTTTTGTAGGAAATAAATGAAATTATCAACTAATATTTTAATAATAATTAATTTATAATAAATGTTAAGCTTGCTTAATTAATTTATTTACAATAATTGTAAACTGTTAAATAAAGGAAATCAATAAATGCATTGAGATTGATGGAAAAATAAATATTTTTAGTAGCATTTTTTAACTACAAAAGGATATAAGAATATTGGAAAAAAAGGTTATCAACCATATACCTTCCCTCCTAGAAACCTTCTTCAATCCTACCCCACTATTTTGCCTGTGTCTGCTACTGCAATTTTGCTGGTGACAATGACTCCATCGATCTTGAGTCATTTTCCTTAGGCTAACCAAAGTAGGGGTCCATTTGTTTCTTACTAATAGCATCGGACCAATATTTTAAGCACACACATGCTTCAACAGTAGCAGCTTTTAGCCTATGGCAGTGTGGTTCGATGACCCGTCCACTCGAACTGAGAGCTGACTCTAATGAAATTATTGAAACTGGAGAAGCTAAAACATCTCGTGCCAGTATGGAAAGCACTGGCATCATGTGTGTCCTCTTCTTCTACCAACTAAGGACATTTTCATCATCCCTTACGTTCCCTTTACCCTATTACCATTGCGATTGCAGTACCTCCTCATCAAGTTCTAGACCTCGTATATCGGCATGTCACTAAAGATTTCTTAGGAAGCTTATGACTACTCCCAACGTTTCGGGCAATTTTTTTACTGCTCTTTGAAAAACCTTGGACGAGTGACTGCTAAATCGTTGTGGTTAGGGTGGTGGTATATTCGTTTGATCATAACACCGATACAAGTCTTTGAGCAAATTTGTTGTTGTTGTATAAATGTAAACCCCTGAAATTGTCATAATTTCTAGAAAATAATCATAGAAGTCGAAAACTAAAAACCGAAACTATGAAAATCAACCCAAGTTAAAACCAAAATTCTAAAATAAGGTCAAACACGAAAATTCTTAGTCTTGAGAAAATGAGAACCCTCAAAACAAAATATAAAATACAACTATCAGTTGATTCAATATTCATACACAAATCAAATCATCTATCTGATTCCTAACACGCAAATCAAGACGATATATCCAAACAATGCTCGACAACGAAATACTAAGATCTTAAATCCTTCAGTGAATTTTAGAATCGAAATTTTCAATTTTTACTAAAAGTCAAACTAAGTCAACCTATAACCCTAGACTCGGTTAAACGATCCCGAGAACTGAAAACTATTAAATAATCACATATAAAATGAGATAAACCATAGACGTCGAACTAAAAATATAATACGGGCAAAAGTCCAAAATTTTATGATCTTACGAATAACTCAACAAAATCGGAAGTCAAACCGGAACCTTAAAAGTCAACAAAGCTTACAACAAACCCTAGTATTTAAGATTCAGCAATCCCGTGCTCTTAAACCCTGAACAAAAAAATGAAAATAATTATTGATAATAGCTCATAATAATATAGGGAAGCTTAAAAATATCATATTCGCAAAATTCCAGTGTCCTTCGGATCTGAACGGGATCATTTTTCAAAAAACCGTATTAATACCAATAAACTCGTAAAAATATAAGGTTTCCAAAAATATCAGTTTTAGAATTTTTTGATAACTAAAAATTACGGATATCGCATTTATACGCATATTTTTATTATTACCGGTATTTTAATTGTCTAGTTTACTATTTATAGTATTTTTCTACTATTCATTATTATTCCTCTATCTCTACTTTTTCTACTACCTATTCTTACACCTACATACTTATTTCTTACAATTTTCTTTTCCCATAAAAATTCCACACCACATATTACTAAACTTCTCTTACACTTTTCTTCCAAAATTAATTTTTAATCACTCCTCTCTCTCTCTCTTCTCCCAATGTTGTCGTCCACTCTCTCTCTCTTCACCCTCCATTTATTTTCTTTTTCAATTAATTTAATTATACCTAATTTTTACTCCAAAATTCTATAGATATCCCCTTCTTCCTTCATTCTTTCACACAACTCATTTTACTACCAAAACTCTTCCAAAATTTCTCCACAAATCCTCTATTCAAAATTTCTCTCTACCAAAACCCTCTTAAACCACTTTTTCACAAATCTTTCCTTATACACAAACTATCTACAACATATCACTATCCACATAATACCCCATTCACTACCATCTTCATACCATATAAATACTTTAGGTAAAATTTCTTCCAACAATTTATTTACCCATGTCATGTAACTTAATATGACTATGGTGTTGTTTTAAAACTCATAAGGGTAGTAAAAGTAACAATATGTTCATATTTTATTCTTGTACATGAAAATTAACTTTTATTATGTTGTTATTATGTTCATATATATGTTGATTTTATTGTTATTATTATGCTAATTTCTTATTCATATTTAACTAAATATATTTATGTATTTATATAATCTTTAGAGCATATAAGCTCACTTGTTATTTATTTAATTTCATGCTCTTTTAAGACTAGTCTTTCTAGTCTTAGACTTGTCCTTATCAAGTCAAAACAATATTTTCTTTCTTTCCTGTATCCTTTTTAGTACTAGTCTATTCTTAGTCTCGGGATACCTTGATGAAGCTAAGGCTCTCAATACTTGACCGGGATACCTTAATGAAGCTAAGATTCTCAATACTTGATATTTTTATTATCTTGCTTATTATTATTTTTTTCTAGTATTTTCTCATATTCTTATTATTTTACATGCTCATAATACTTGCATCTACATAATGATATTGTCTCAACTAAATTTAAAAGTAGAGTTTTACTTTATTGAAGGAACTTAAAACTAAATTTTCTATTAAATAACTTGTTATTAAATAATGGAGTTATTATTAACAACATAGAAATGGAAGTAATACAAGTTTTCTCAAAGTTTTCTCATATAACAAAGATAGCTTTTGTAAACCCCCAAAAATTTTCATAATTCATAGAAAATAATTCTAAAAGTTTAAAATTTAAATCCCAAAAATCGACTCAAGTTAAAACTAAATTCTAAATCAAGACAAACACCAGAAACGAAACCCTAAAACGCAAACCAAGTTAAAACCTATTTCTAAATAAAGATAAAAAACAAGATTTCTTAATTTGAGAAATAAGGAACCCTCAAGAACAAAATGAAAAAATCCAACTATCGGTCGAAACAACATTCGTACATCAATCAAATCACCTAACCGTTTCCTAACACGCAAATCAAGACAATATATCCAAGTAACGATCAACAACAAAATCTTAAAACCCTCGATAAATTTCAGAATCAGAAATTTCAATTTTCACCAAAAGACAAATGAGTCAACTCATAACCCTAGACTCGGTTAAACGATCCCGAGAACTAAAAACTATTAAATAATCACAAATAAAATAAGATAAAACATAGACGTCGAGCTAAAAATATAAAACAATCAAAACTCGAAAATTATACGATCTTACGAATATCTCGACGAAACCGGAAATCAAACCAGGAACCCTAAGGTCAACGAAGCCTATAACGAACCCTAGTGTTTAAGATCCAGTAATCCCGCTTTTCAAACCCTAGAAAAGAAATTAAGCCAATAGCTTAAAATAGTTCGTAATAATATAGGGTAACATAAAAATATCAGATTCGCGAATTTCGAGTGTCCTTCGGACTCAAACATCAGTGCTCGAAAAGCGTGTCCCGGAGCTCGGAATATTAAAAAATTCCGTTTATACCAATAGACTCGTAAAAATATAAGGATTCCAAAAATATCAGTTTTAGAATTTTTCGGTAACTAAAAATATCTGATATAACGTTTTATTCGTATTTTACTTACTACCGGTAATTAATTTGTCTTCTACACTATTTAAAGTACATTAGTACACTATTCTGTACTATTCACTCTCTCTACTTTATTTCTAATCACTCTTACAAATGACACAATTCACACTATTCATATTTTCTTTCCCCATAAAAATCTACTCATACATTTCTTACAAAATATCACTTCTTCTTACACAAATTAATTGAAAATTGTACAAAAGGACCCCTACACTACCAAAACCTCCCTCTTTCTCTATTTTAATTTATTTTTCTTTTATTTAATTACCTCTTAATTCCCTCCACAAAATTCTATAAATACCACATCCCTCTTCTCATTTCTTCACACCTTTCTCAAAGTAGAGAATTTATGCAAAAATTCTCTCTAAACACTCTCTCCATACTCTTACAAGAACTCTTCTTGTAAGAAGAAAACCTCTCCTACCAAAACTCTCTTATTTCCAAAAACCCATTTCTAAAACAAAAGCCTTCAAGAAAACAATTCTTTCTTCTTACCCATTTAGGTAATGAAGAACTCATGTTTTATTCTTCCTATGTCAAGTAACCTTATATGGTTTTGATGTTGTTTCTTAGGTTGAAAAACTAAAGAAAACCACATTAAGATCATGTTTGGTTCTTGTTCATGGAACTACTTTCATGTATATATACTTTGTCATTTTATTACTTGTTTATATTTTGATCTTTTGCTATAACTTGCTTATAAATATATATATATATGTATATTATATATTTAGAGCATATAAGCTCATTTTTATTTATTTACTTTCAAGTTATGCAATTTATTTATTTCATGTTATTATTAAGACTAGTCTTTCTAATCTTAGACTTGTCCATATCAAGTTAAAACAATCTTTTATTTATTTTCTTACGGGACTAGTCCATTCTTAGTCCCGGGATGCCTTGATGAAGCTAAGGCTCCAATACTTGACCGGGATACCTTGATGAAGCTAAGGTTCCCAATACTTGATATTTTATTTTCTTGCTTATTATTTGTTACTAGTATTTTCTTATGTTCTTATTATTTTATATGCTCATGATACTTGCATCTACATAATGTTAATGTCTCAACTAATCTAAAAGTAGAATTTCATTTTATTAAAGGAACTCAAAACTAGATTTTCTATTATGTGATTTGTCACAAAATAAAGAAGTTATTATCAACAACATAAGACTAAAGTAACACAAGTTTTCTCAAAGTTTTCTTAAATAACAAAGATAGTTTACTAAGGAAACATAAGGAATAAATATTTTCTTTGAATAATGCGGTGACCTAAGTTTTAGTAAAATAGTTTACAAAAGCTTAAGATTTAAACTCTTTTAACTTCATAACAAAACTAAGGAAACAAACTAGTTTTCAAAGATAAGATGAATTTAATCCATAAAGTTAAAACCCATTTAGGAAAAACAATGATTTTCAAATTCCTAAAAGAGAAACTAATTTCAAAGAATATAAATAAGATTAGAAACAAATGATTTTATCAATAAAAATAATCCTTTTCAAAAGAAATGAAAGAACAAGTTTTAGAAAGCAAAAGCTTATATTTTAGAAATGAACATAAGAAGACAAGACTCATTTTCTAAAATTATCCTAAATACAAAATTATGAAAAAGGGTTTTTCATCAACTTAATATACTTTCGATAAAATTGATCTTTTATCACTAGGAGTGAAATTTATGAAAAACTAAGGTTAAAAGAAGATTTAATTGTCCATGGAAAAAGAATGAAGAAAATAAAATAAGAATATACTCATTTATAACAACCTAGGAAAATATAAAGTTTCTTTAAATACTTGAAAAGAAATTTTCGAAGTTAAAGTTTAAATGAATTGTTTTATGAAATAAATTGTTGAGACACTACCATTAGGATTTTTGCATACAAAGTGAGCTTACCTATATATTCAAAAGTGTTTATCGAATATATATTTATATACTTATATTGTTACAAAAGGATTTTCTTTAAAAAGGAGTTGAGTTAGAAAATGGATTTTTGCAAAAGTTTAGAAAATTCGTTTTAAATTTGTACCTGACGTTTTTGGAACCCAAATGACCTTTTATGACAAAGATAACCTTAGAAATGGATATATCTTTTCGAATAGGTAGAAAACGGTATATTATATGCGAAATTACGAGTTAAAATGAGCAAGTTATGGCCATTTTAAGTTGGAATTTCCTCTTATACAATTTTACCGCAATTTTAAGAAAAGATTAGAATCTCCAAGAATAGAAATTTCATGAAAGACTTATCGCAGGTATTTCTTTTGTCTAGGTGACGAAAGATACGAGATTACCCTACCTGAGGATTACTACGACTAAGAAGATCGCAAAATGGACGAGTGAGTTATTCCTCCTAATTTCGTTACCTTGCTTGTACTTGTAAAGTAGTGGCATTAGTATACTAAGAAAAGATAAAAATGGATATATTTGGGGAATTCGGGATTATGTGTATATGTGATTCTATGTTTATGCGTGAAATAAGAATTAAGAATATCGCAACTTCGAACTGTTGTTTAAATAATTTTGTTTACTTACTTGTATGTTGTTTATTGTTTGCTAAATTGATTGATCGCCCCTAATAAACCTTAATAAGGTTTGGCTTAAGAAAACTAAAACGTCACGCATAGCATCCATCGAGTCACATCTTTTCGAAGGCTGCTACTCCTACGCGTAGAGTTGGATTGGCTGTGATCGTGCGGTGCCACGGGCCATGTTCCTTCCTGGAGAATCCAAATCGCTCGGGGAAAGCGACTCTAGGTTCGGAGCCGAGCCAACCAACGCTGTGGGTGAGGACCTGGGGACTAGCAGTAGAAGGTCGAGGACCTTCAATCCCGATTCCCTAACCTTTGATACGAAGGGGTAAATCCGTTCTATATATGGTTTCCGGATAACTATATATATTTGCATAATCATGTGATTGTTGCATTGCTTTGCATAGTATATGTGAAAATCTAAATAAACTTGTTTGAAATATGGTGCGAATGAAAAGGAATATCTCACTAAGCTAGTTGTAGCTTATACCCCTATAGATTTTGATGAAACAGGTATACCCGTGGCTTAAATTGAGGATCATGACATTAGGAAGTCATGAAGGATGGTTAAGCTTCTATGAAGGAAATGAATCATAAGATAAGTAATTTTGTAAGGTTCTTTATATTAATGACTTATATGATTAGCAATATTTATATTTGAAGATAATAGATGGACATGCCCCTAAGAATCAATGCAATATGTTTATGTTTTATGATAAGTATTCTCTTTGCCTTATTACTTATTTATTATCATAAAATTGCGCTACTCCGATGCGTTCTCTTGTTGTGATGTACGCCTTGTACATGATATGGAAGCCTTTGCGTGACTAAGGTAGTCATTCCTAGGCTTTAGTATTGTGTACGACGGAATGCCACGTTTAGGGTACTCCTCGGGCGTGACAGCTTTACCAAGGAAAAATAAGAAATAAACACTTTCTTTGTATATTATGGTAACCTAAGTTTTAGTAAAATAATTTGTTAGTATTCAAAGTTTTCGCAAAAAAGGTTAAGATTAAACTCTTTTCAACTACATAACAAAACCAAGAAACAAACTAGTTTTCAAAGATTGAGATAAAATCAATTCATAAAGTTATAAACCCACTTAGAAAAATAATGATTTTTAAGTTTCTAAAGAAGAAACTTATTTCCAAAGAATACAAGTATGATAAGATTAAAAACAAAGGATTTTATCAATAAAAAGGATTCTTTTCAAATAAAATTTGTAGAGGAAATGAAATACCAAGTTTTAGAAAACAAGAACTTATATTTTAAACAGGAAATATAAAAAGAAAAGACTCATTTTCTAAAACCATTTTAAATGAAAATTTATAAATAGGTTATTAACAACTTAATAGACTTTTGATAACTTTGATCTTTTATCACTAGAAGCATAAATTATAAAAGGCCAAAGTTAAAGGAAAAAAATTAACTTGTTTTGGAAAAAGGAATGAGGAAAATAAAATAAAAATATACTCATTTATAATAACCTAGGAAAATACAAAGTTTCTTCAAAATACTTGAAAAGGAAATTTTCAAGTTAAGTTAAGTTTTAAATACTTCAAAATGAATTGTTTTATGAAATAAATTGTTGAGACACTACCATTAAATTTTTTCATATAAGGTGAGCTTACTATATATTAAAGGGATTTATCAATTATATATATTATATATATATTTTTTTTCTTTATCAAAGGATTTTTTAATGAAGTTAGTTGGAAAATTATTTGCAAAATCTAGAAATATTCGTTTTAAATATGTACCTACTTTTCGGAAACCCAAATGACCTTATATGATAAAAATAACCTTAGAAATGGTTAGATCTTTATGAATAGGTAGAAAACGGTATATTATATGCAAAATTCCGAGTTAAAATGAGCAAGTTATGGCCATATTAAATTAGAATTTCATTCTATACGATTTTGACGAACATAGTGAAATAGAATTAAAAAGTTTAAGTAGAATTTCTACGAAATACTCATCCCGGGTATTTCTTTTGTCTAGGTGATGAAGGATACGAGATTACCCTTCCTGAGGATTGCTACGACTAAGAAAATTGCGAAATAGACAAGTGAGTTATTCCTTTTAATTTCATTACTTACTTGTGTTTGTAAAGTAGTGGCATTAGCATACTAAGAAAAGATCAAAATGGATATGTATGGGAATTCGGGGATATGTATATATATGTGATTCTATACTTATGTGTAAAATGAGAATTAAGAATATCGTAACTTCAAATTGCCTGTTTAAGTGTTTTGTTTACTTACTTATATGATTACTTATTGCTTGCCAAATTGATTGATCGCCCCCTAATAAACCTTTATAAGGTTTGGCTTATCCATCGAGTCACATCTCTTTCGAAAGGCTACTACTCCTACGCGTAGAGTTGATTGGTTTTATTGGTGGTCACAGGCCATGTTTCATTCCTAGAGAATCTAAATCGCTCGGGGAATGCACTCTAAGTTCGAAGTTGAGCCAACCGAACGCTTTGGGTGGGGACTTAGGAACTAGCAGCAGAAGATCGGGGATCTTCATCACTAATTCCCTAACCTTCGATACGGAGGGGTAAATCCGTTCTATATATGGTTTCTAAATAACTATATATATTTGTGTAATCACGTGATTGCTGCATTGTATGCATAGCATATGTGTGAAAAATTAAAAAACTTGTTTGAAACCATGGTGCGAATGAAAAAGAATACCTCACTAAGCTAATTGTAAGCTTATACCCCCATATATTTTGTTGAAACAGGTATACCCGTGGCTTAAATCAAGGATCATGACATTAAGGAAGTCATGAAAGGATGTTAAACTTTTATGAAAGCATTGGGAAACATAGGATGAAGTTATCTTGTAAGGTTCCTTATATATAATGTATGCTATGTTAGTGTTTTAGAAATTTTAAGAAGTGTATTTATTTTGCTTTGAAGACAATAGAGGGATATACCCCTAAGAATTGTAATTTACCATATTTATACTTTATGATAAATATTCTCTTTGCCTTGTTACTTAATTATTATCAATGTAAATTGCGCTACTCTGATGCGTTCCCTTGGTTATGATGTACACCTTGTACATGACATGGAAGCCTTCGCGTGACTAAGATAGTCATTCCTAGGCTTTAGCATTGTGTACAACGGACTATCATGTATAGAGTATCCCTTTGGTGTGACAATGAAGACTTGTGGCCTCTGATTCAAGATCAGCCATACCAATATTTTTATAGAATTCTTTGACGAGTGCTTCAGTCACACAGAACTTATACCGTGGATCTAACATTTTTGCAACAAGGAAGAGGGACAAAATAATCCCGGGGCTTACTGGCCATTGTAGACATAGTAGCGGCCTGATTAGGATCGGAACTATAGTTATTAGCACGTTCAATATGTCAACCAAGTGGGGAAGTACGCAGTTGCTAGTGCGGTAATAGTAACTAGATAAATCCTGTGTTTGGCCAAGAAATGCCTTCAAGACCTCTTTAAGTGTATGCATTATTGGCCAATCACGACTTTGCATCAGACCACTGGTAGGATTAGAGGGATTGAGTTGGGTATTGTATAAATAAGTTAGAGCCCTCCTGCACTTCAATGCTTGGTTAAGCATTTTCAACATAGAATTCCACCTAGTTACAATATCAAGTGTGGGCATCTTTTCCTCCAAATGGTGTGCTTTGACAAACTCCACGTACATCTATTTAAATCTTCGTGAAACACAAAGACAATTAATTGCTTATCTTATCTTTTCAATATGTAAGTCAAGGTCACAAGCTGTAAGGCATATTTGCAGTGCCAAATTGAAAATATGTAGACACATCGAATGTGAAAGAATTTTCCATTGCACACTGGCTTCAACGAATGCTTTAGATTACGACTAGTAGCAATGTTGAATGATATACTAAATGTAGTTTGTATACTGTATGATTGGATGACTTTCGATATGTTATTTGCTATTGCTTGGCTAGTGTGTCTCTCCCAAAACAGCTTGAAAGCAATAATCAACTTCTAAATTAACCATTGTTCATCTATCCAGTGAGCGGTTATGCATATATAGCTAGATTATACATCATTGATGGGAGATTTCCACAAATCTAAAATGAGGGAGATACTACATAAGCAAAATCGAGTGCATTATTTAAACCAAAAGTAAACATCATAAATCAATGTATGATTTAAAAAATTACATGAATAACAAATTATTTTAGAGGATTATACCCAGAAGGGAGGTTTGACAAAAGCTACTTTAGAGCTTCACGCCTTCTTTAAAAAAGGCTCATCATATCTTTTTTTAACGTTTGTCAGCTCGTATGTTGGTATAGGGGTTACATGGCTCCTGTACTCCAACTGTCGAATTTTTCATGACCAACTACATAGAATGATATATTTGTAGCTGCCATCCATTCTACTGGCTGATCTCGCACATCTTGCTGATTGAATTGCTACATTACAGGATCAACATGCTCAGTATTGAAGCTATTGCCATTGGTGGGATCATCCACCACAACATGCCCTAGGGATATGTGTGCTCCTACGTATCGTTTTAAGTGTCCCATGATATTGCGGGACCTAAATAATAACTTATTACCATAAGTTCGATAAACAACATATTTAATAGGTTTTCTACTTGATGTGGATTCTTTCGTTTTTGTAAAATATTTCCATACAGTTATTGTCTTCTTCCTAGGACATCTCGAAGCACCGCTGGTCATGGGAGAGTCATTATTACTTTGAGTTGGGATTTATTGTTCAGTTGGAGAGAAAGTTGATGCCTACAAATAGAAAATAATTCCAGATAATTGTGCAGTAATGATAAAAAAATGAAACACAATGAAAAGTTACCCCTCCACTTTCCCACTAGCCATGGAAGGCGGTTGTGTGACTATTGGTGGAGCTTATAAATACGACGCTCCAGCTGCTTCTTATCTAGGAATATATACTAGCATTGGTGGGAAGGATATAGATACCATATATTTAGGGTTCCCTATCTTATTCGTCAAGGTGTTAAAACCCTACGTAGTGTTTCCAAAAATCTATGAGTCATCAAACTCATTGAAGTTGGGAAAACTATCCTGATTGTTGATGTTTCCTGTCATATTGATATCTAACTGAAAAGTGAGAAAGTGTTAAGGATGTTTGAATTAAAAATGCGTAGCCGATGGTAACGGATGAATTTGCTACAAAATGGGTTGAGTTACAATCTGGAGCCTATACTCAATATATAACGCCAGCTACCGGTGTAGGCACATAGGTTGGAGACGTGCCCACATCCAGCCATCTTTTTTTTTTTTAAAGGTTGATGTGGGCATACCATCGGTTAACGTACCCATATATATCGCCGGCTTAGGTACGTTGGTCGCGACGTACCCACATCTAGCCATCTTTTTTTTTTAAGGCCAACATAGGCACACTACCGGTCAACATGCCCTCGTTAGCCATCGGCATAAGTACGTTAGTCGGAGACATGCCCATGTCCTGCCATCTTTTTTTTTTTTTTTTTTAAGGCTAAAGTGGGCATGCTACCAACAAACGTGTCTATATCAACTGCTGGTGTAGGCATGTCGGCTGACAGTGTGCCCACATCTAACATCTTTTTTTTTCAAGGCAAAAAACGTGCCCACGTTAGTTCTATATATACCTTCAACCGACGTGGGCACATTGATTCTAACCTGTATCATTTTCACACCATCACACTTGCACGCACTTGTCATTTGCCAATTCTATTAGAAGTTTCTTCTACTATAAATAATAGAGTGTCCACAAAGTTCATGCTATTATACTAAAGTAACTGCACGATGCTACTACCAGGAAAGAACACTTATCTTATCCCTATCCCTATCCCCATCCTCGTCCCCATCCCCATCACCATCCCACCTTCTTCACCCAGTCATCACCTACGTGGCGACAATAATAACTATAACTATTTGCCCACCCTGACTATGAAAGCACGATAAAAAATTGAGTTCTACTCTCTCTCCATCCTTTTAGGTGAAGATTATGACATGGACGAGTTAAATCAGTGATACAACTTCACTAACGCTTTACGTGCCATTGGTTTAGTTGCACTCATGGACCTTTTGAACGAGACATATATCAATCTCGTTCGTACGTTTTATTCAAATGCCACTACAAACGATGTCATGGTGGTTACTTTGGTGGATAGTGGACACCAAAGTCGGGACTCTATCACTACTTATATGTTTAGTTGTGTTCTCTATATTACCCTAGATTATCTGAACAGTCTATTCCATCAAATCAATGGGGGTGATAAATTGTGTAAAAATCAAGATATGACCAATGCATTCCATGAGGTATTTAATCGAGTTATTGTTCCAACATGTGTTGGTAAAAGTCAATCTGACTACCTAAAGCACCTCAAGCAAAAATATCTCTTACGAATTTGTAGAATAATCCATCAGATGATTGGCTACAATACATGTCCACAGGCAAATTCAAATAACATCTTTGCTGAAGACATCTACCTGATGGACATAATGATGGATCCTCGAGCATTAGATGTTGGCTATTTGGTAATACAATGCATGCGTCAGGTGTTTGAGAGAAAGGATATCCATCTTGCATATGGTCGCCTTATCACACTCATTCTAAAATTGTGGGTATTTGACGTTTCAAATTACACGAAAGCACAATGAAGGTCCATATTCAAAAAGAGTGACATAGCAAGAAGGTTGGGTTCCAGGTATGATCTTGAAGCCAACCAATATATTAGAGATCAAAGTGGTGTAGCACAACTAAGAGACGGAAATAAATCAAATAAATAGAGCTTTAATCTCAACTTGGATGATCTGTCCCTCCCCCCTCCTATGGCACAATGAAGGAATAGGAGACGAACACAGACACGAACAATGGCAAGGTTAAGCTCGAACACAACAACAATCCAGATCCGGTACATATAATATAGAAAACATAATGAATACTCTAATATCGATAACCAAGGTCCAAAAAGAACATGGGGACTTGTCCAACCTATCGTATCCACATGCACAATTTCTTCGAATGGGTAAGTTATTGACCCATGCATCCTCCACCATCACCCTCACAAGGGGCACAACCATCGTATCACTATCAACCCCTGAGCAATGTTGATGATCAAGATAGTAAATTACCACATTCGCACCATTTTTTTAAAATTAAATTAATTACTTTTTTATTATCAATGTAAATAATAATATAATGCATATTATTATTAATAGAGTTAAAAATATTGCTTCAGTAATTGTTTAAATTTTATTTATATTAAATGTTAAAATCAATAATGTACG
Organism: Combretum micranthum; assembly: GCA_024138025.1. Lineage (NCBI taxonomy): Eukaryota > Viridiplantae > Streptophyta > Magnoliopsida > Myrtales > Combretaceae > Combretum > Combretum micranthum. The sequence continues at coordinate 18,500 of JAMXBD010004125.1, forward strand.
TGTAACTAATTTGAATAATTAATTTAATTAAATTTTCAAAGACCATAAAAAAATGAGTCAAAAATAATAAAAAAATCGAATAAACCGTGTGAAATTAGACCCGATTGAAAGCACGCGAAAGCATACAACATGACACACGAATGAATGGAATAGTATGGTATGACACATGAAAAAAAAAAAGCACGCAAAGCATGGTATGCGAGGTACACAAGTACAAAATAGGCTAGGCATGTAAAGCACACTATGCAAAATTTGGCACACAAACGGCACGACATGGACCTTTTACCATGCTTAGAGATAAGGACCACCATAACCTTGTTCTGTTATCATTTCATATATAAGTCTTCTCCCCCGGGGGTGGGGATTGGGGGTGGTACTACTTCGTAAAGCAGTCAGAGTACAACTTGCGCTCTTTCATGGGTTAGATTCCTCAAGTGGGTTTCCTTGGAAGCAGCAATGGTGGGTAGTGAGCATTAGCGAGAACCACAAATATGATTTCGACTTTCGGGTGCTTTAGTGCAAGCTTATCCGGAGGTCGTGCTTCAAGGAGCTTAGCCCTATTGACTTGGCAGCCACCGAAAGGATCCATAAGTTTATGAGGAGACAGGAGTGGTGCCTACTAGATGCCAAGGTCGTGGTGAAGAATTATGCATTGGACCTTCCTCTTGATCATGAGCCTTGAAATGAAGGATACGAAGGGGAAGGGAAGGTCCCTTCAAGCAGGTTGGTTGGGATAATTTCTATTTTCTGGGTAGGTGTCGAGATCCATTCATATTGATGATGGTAGTAGTGGAGTCGTGTTGTCCACGAAGAGGGCGAGGCTAGAGGCTTCATTAGAGGAGTCAAGTTCGAAGGTCATACTGCTATTACGACCTCCCTTAAAAGTTCATGTTGTGGGAGCCCAGGCCCTTGTCATGTCTATCTCTCCGGTGGTGATGGATGTCTCTTACTTGAGTGGTTCCCAATCATCTTCGAATCTTATTCTCAAAGGGGTGCCTACTAATGCTCTCATTCAAAGCTCAGAGCCCACTGAAAGACGTTCTACTTAAGGACATTGATGTTGCAGGGGAGGCCGCTGGAGCCTCCAAGGGGCGAGCAAGGGTAGCGGAGCACGAGAAGGGCATTCTTAAGGAGGTTAACGGGGGAGTTTGTGCTCCCCATCCCCATGTTTGTGCCTCCTCCTGATGTTCCAAGTAGTAATGGGGGTGTCCACTACCCTGGGTCAAAGGAAGCCATCACCTGGTCCATTTACAAGAAGGTTGTGAGTCCATCTATCAAGGCTAAGTGGCTTGATTCCTTTACAAGGGAGCTGGAAGGGCATGGTTCCGTAGATAGGATACTTTATTTCCTCACACAAAGGAGTTATGAGGTGAGTGCACGAGTCTCTATTACTTCTTTGTCTGTTTTTTTTTTTGGTCAAAGGCTTTTCTCATCGTGAGTTATTGTTTTCAGTTTTCAACTAGGATGTCTCTCGCCATTAGCTTCTTTTCAAGAGAGTGTTGGGTTATCTGGTCGTGATTTGCCATTCTTTTCTCGATTGCATGATCTTCAGGCTTTTGACCATAGGGTACGGGAGTAGGAGGACAGAGCCTGGGAAACCAATGAGAGGGTGAACACTTATCTTGCACAAATTCATAGTCTTATTGAGAAACACAAGAGCGAGGTCACCAAGCTCAAGGCATGATTGGAGGCGTATGAGACAAGCTAGGTTGTTGCCCTTAACAAAGTTTAGGTGCTCGAAGGGAGAATTGCCCAACTAAAGTCTGAGGTCGAGGATGGTGCTCGTGCCCTTTTCTCTATGACCAAATAGAAGGATGACTTGTCCTATAAGTATTACGAAGAGAAGTCTACTCGCAGCACAGGTGATCCAAGCAAAGGCAGCTTAAGCTATTGTAGAGGATGAGCCCGCCATGGAAGCTGAGACTATAAAGCAGCTCCAGGTGGGTCTTTTGTTTAGCTTTATCCACCTATTATCCTATTTCCTTCCCCTTATCTTTCTTATAGTGAAGTGCGTTGGTTGTTTTTGTAGGAAAAGGTTAACGACCTCCAGTGTTAGGCTCAAGACATAGACACCAGAAAAATCGTTCTCCTTAATGATGAAGGCGCATTCTTTAAAAGGATAATAGGTAGCCAAAAGGAACGTGATGCCTAGAAGAAAGTCACCAATGAGACCATGGAGGTCACACGAGGATTGATCCTCGAAGCATATCCTAATCTCGACTTGCACTTCTTAGGGGGACTTAGGGCAAGGCACCCATAGGTGGTGATGGGGATGACGAGGGTGATGATGCAGGCAGCAATGGAGATGGTGATGGCAATGAAAGCAAGGATGATGATGGTTCTGTTGGAGGGAGCTTAACTGAGGAGCCCTAAGGTTGAATATGTAGCTTTTGTTCTTTCTTTGTAGACTTGCTTGTTTGGGGATTGGCATGTTATCCCCCATGTTTTTTAATGTAAATTTTATAGACTTTGAATTAATGAATTGTCATGAATTTTTTTTACATGATTGCTCCTTTTCGAATTGTGTCTGTGATAGACCCCACACGGGCACCAAACTCTCAGGTGTGAAAGTTAAAAGAAAACCCTAAGTTTTTCTCTCACACTCTCTCACTTCCGACACTCTCGAGGTATGTTTCTTCCTCTCATCTTCTCTGAATTTTTTTTTAAGTAAGAATTAGGGTTAATTTTTTGCCAATGTTTTAGAATATTCATGGCTTAGATCTATATGTATTTTTCTTCTAATACTACTGTTGTTATGATCTTTTGTGAGATGTCTAGGAGTTGGAAAGAATCTGGAATTCGAGCTTCCAGTAGGCTCCTTGCTCAGATCTATGTTGGGTAAAAAGCTATGCCTGCTCTGTTCTATTTTCCGTCTTTTATATGTTCTACAGATCCTTACAGTTTGATTTTACAACTCTTTGCCACTATGTTTGCTATCTGTTCTACGGTTACAAAAACAGCTACTACACATGTTGCTTAGCTGTTAATTTCTAATCTATTACATGAAAACAAACATGCTAGATACAACTGTATATTGCTATGTGTTAAAAACAGAATACATCTGTTTTTTTTTTTTATTTCATGTATGTAATCTTGTAAATGTATTGGTGGCCTTCGAGTCCTGTGACTTCGTGTCATAACATGTTCCTCCGGTGTTGAGAAAAACACCTTGTCCTCAAGGTGGTAATCGGGAAAATCCCTCTTGAAATCTGATAAATCCACCCAAGAAGCATCCTCAGTAGGTAGAGTCTCCCATTGAATCAAAAGTTGGGGAACATTAACTCCTTGTCGCACCAAAACTCTAGAATCCAAAATAGCTAACGGTCGAAGTATAGGATGATTTTCAAAAGAGTCCTGAGGAAGTGGAATTGTAGGAAATGAGTCTCCATAAGCTTTTTTAAGTAAAGAAACATGGAATACCGGATGAAGTCTTGAATGATCTGGTAAATCCAACTGATATGCTACAGTTCCAATCTTCTTTAGGATCCTAAAAGGCCCATAATAACGTCGTGAGAGCTTGTAAGAAAGCCTATTGGCTAAAGAAGTTTGCCTATAGGGCTGAAGCTTCACGTACACTAAATCCCCAATTTCAAATTTTAAGTCAGATCTGTGAGAGTCAGCTACCTGCTTCATTCGAAGCTGAGCCTGAGCTAAATTAGCTCTCAAGGTTTTAAAATATCATCTCGAGTCTTCAATTCATGATCCACTGCCTCAAGGTAGATTGGCCTTGTATGTATTGAGGAATATTAGGAGGAAGTCTCCCATACAATGCTTGAAATGGTGTCATGTTAGCACTAGTATGATAACTAGTGTTAAAACAATACTCAGCCCAAGGTAAGAACTTAGGCCAAAGTGTGGGAAGTCCATAACATAAGCTCGTAAATATTGTTCCAAACATCGATTCATGACCTCAGTCTGACCATCAGATTGAGGATGATAGGCTGAACTCATTTTCAAAGTAGTTCCACTCAATCGAAAGAGTTCATTCCAGAAACGACTCATGAAAACTTTGTCCCTGTCTGACACAATGGATTTAGGAAATCCATGCAATTTAATAACAATGTCTACAAATAATGATGCTACTGAAGTAGCTGAATATGTAGCAGCAGAGGACCAATATGGCAGTACTTAGTTAGTCGATCGACAACTACTAAAGTACTGAATACCTTTAGATACTGGCAATCCAGTAATGAAATCCATAGAAAGATCCTCAAAGACATGTTGAGGAATAGGTAAAGGTTGGAGTAGTCCTGCTGGACTGGTTGTCAAATATTTGATTTGTTGACAGACATGGCAGCGCTTCACAAATTCCTCCACATCCTTCCTCATGCCTTTCCAAAAAAAAGATTCATTGAGTCTTTTAAAAGTTTTTAAAACTCCCAAATGTCCACTCATATGAGAAGTATGGTATTCTAATATCAACAAATTGATAATAGAAGCATGAGGTGGAATAAAAATCTTGTTGCCCAAAAAAAGCAAACCATCTCTGACTGTAAGTGGCCATGGCAGAGAAACTCCTTGTTCACAATCCAACATCCATTTCTGCCATTCCTTATTATCTTTAAACTCTGTTTTAAGTAGTGTAACAGAGTCAAAAGAAGGTAAGGATAAAGCAAAAAGCTGAGCTTCATCAGAAAAGCTTCGCGACAATGCATCTGCAACTCTATTCTCTATACCTGGTTTATAAACAACCTCGTAATCATATCCAAGCAGTTTAACGAGATATTGTTGCTGTTCAGGTGTTTGAATTACCTGAGTAAGGATTTCCTTAAGACTTTTCTGATCAGTCTTAATAATGAAATGTCTCCCCAAAAGATAGTGTCTCCATTTTTTAACTGCTTCCACTATAGCCACCATTTCCCTGACATAAGCTCCAGCTTTGCAAAGTCGCAAAGAAATTTTTTGCTGAAAAAAGCGATAGGTGATTGTTCTGATGTAACACAGCTCCCATTCCAGCACCTGAAGCATCAGATTCTACAATAAATGTCTGAGAAAAATCAGGAAGAGCTAAAATTGGTGTTGTCATTAGGGCGGCCTTAAGATTAGAGAAGCAACAGTAGCACATTCATCCCACACAAAAGCTTCTTTCCTCAATAAATTTGTAAGAGGTGCTGCAATGGATGCATAATGTCTTACAAAGCGTCGATAATAACCAGTAAGACCCAAAAAACCCTTAATTGTTTAGGATTAGTAGGAATAGGCCACTCAGAAATTGCTTGAACCTTACTCGGATCTGGTGTACCCCATCCATTGATACAATATGACCCAAATAGTCAATCTTGGATTGAGCAAAAGAACATTTAGATCTCTTCACATAAAACTGATGCTTCCAAACTAGTAAAAACTTGAGTAAGTGAGTAAGATGAGCTTCCATACATACTGTAAACCAAGATATCATCAAAGAAAACAATAACAAATTTTCTGAGATAGGGTCTAAAAATAGAATTCATAATAGCCTGAAATGTGGAAGGAGCATTAGTGAGCCCAAAGGGCATTACCAAAAACTCATAATGGCCTTCGTGAGTACGAAAAGCTGTTTTATGAATATCCCCAGGAAACATACGAATCTGATGATAACCAGCACGCAAATCTAACTTTGAAAAAATCTGTGCTCCATGTAATTCATCAAGTAACTCATCAATAGTAGGAATTGGAAACTTATCCAATACTGTGGCATGATTGAGAGCTCGATAATCTACACAAAACGCCATGAGCCATCTTTTTTTTTCACCAAGAGGACTGGTGATGAAAAAGGACTGGTACTGGGTCTAATAATTCCCGAATCAAGCATTTCTTGAATTAACTTCTCAATTTCCGCTTTCTGGAAATAAGGATAGCGATAAGGCCTGACATTAATAGGTTGAGTCTCCTCTTGTAAATGAATATGGTGCTGGACATCTCGTAAAGGTGGCAATGATGAAGGAGACTCAAAAAGTTTATGAAATCTGCCCAATAGTGTTTCTACAGCACTATTGCTGGTGGTATCATGACAATTATCCTCCCTCTGAGCCACAAGACTAAAGAAATAAGCCACATTGTCAGATTTCATCAATTTATGGAACTGATGTGGCTCAATCTGCTTAGGATCAATAGCAGAATTACCCTGAAGAATATGGACTGCCCATTCAACATAAATTGCATTGTAAGAGTAGAATAATCCACAGTAATTGGACCAAGAGTAGTAAGCCATTGAATTCCCAAAACCATATCGCCCCTTGAATAGGTAAAACATAAAAATCCACCAGAAACTCACTATCATGCAAAATAAGTGGTATTTTGACACAACCCAGAACAAGTCAGTCGTTCACCATTACCAATCATGACTTGAAAAGAATTAGCAGCAAGAATGGTAAACGTAATCGTTTAGCCACTTGTTCCTGCACAAAATTATGAGTACTCCCAGAATCAACAAGTATTGACACTGCTTTTCCCCCAACTGTCCTCTTAATTTCAAAGTTTTAGGAACAGAAACTCCAGATAAAGCATGATAGCTAATTTCAACTGTATTAGAAATATCAGAATTATCACCCAATTCAATCTCATATGAACTATCATCTCCGAATCATTGTCAGGGTATAATCATCAAAAACTTTGCTTTACATATATGGTCTTTGCTAAATTTGTCATCACAATTGAAACATAAACCCTTCTCCTTCGAATGGCCATTTCAGAAGGAGTAAGTCTTTTAAAAGGAAGAGATTTTTTTGTGGTAGAAAAAGAAGATGATGTAGATGAAATATTCTGTTTAGGTTTGGAAAATATAGAAGAGGTGGTGTATAAGAAGATTGGACAGTGGATTTGAAAAAGGTTTAGGTTGTGATGAAATAGAGTGGGAGTGGTATACTAAGGTGCTGAAATTTAGATTCATGTAGTTTAGCAAGACTAATAGCATGTAAAAGAGAAGAGGGTTGACAAGCTAGAACTTCCTGCTGCAATAGTGGTTTAAGACCAGATATGAAACAACTCTTAAGAAAATCCTCCGAAAGACCATTGACATGATTTGAAAGAGATTCAAAAGCATGTTGATATTCAGAGACAGATCCTGTCTGAACCAATTTGGATAACTTTCCTTGGTAATCATCAATAAAGAAGGACCAAATCGAGTCTCTAATGCCTTAACAAAAGCAGACCATGTAGATAACAACCCATTTCTAAACAACCATTGGTACCAATCCAAAGCATCTCCCTCCATAGCAAAAGAGGCTAATTTCAATCGTTCTGTATCAGGAACATTATGAAAATCAAAAAACTGATTTGCTTGAAATGACCAAGAAAGAGGATTCGATCCAGAAAATTTTGGAAGCTCTAATTTGATGTTCCGAATGAATGAGATTGATTATTATCATTATAACATGATGAACCACTATACTATAGTAGTATTCTGATTATCCATTTGAAGTTTAACAAATTGTAAAACTTGAGCCATATCTGATAACAAACGATCAGTTTTTGATTCTAATGAAGAAATCTTACTGTCATGTTGTTGCAATTCATCTTGTAAACGAGAAATACTCCTGGTACCATCAGCCATGGTGATCGCAAAAAAAATCAATGAAAGCACCAATGATAGACCCCACACGGGCACTAAACTCTCACGTGTGAAAGTTAAAAGAAAACCCTAAGTTCTCTCACATCTCTCACTTCCGACACTCTCGAGGTATGTTTCTTCTCTTGTCTTCTCTGAATTTTTTTTAAAGTAAGAATTAGGGTTAATTTTTTTCCAATGTTTTAGAATATTCGTGGCTTAGATCTATATGTATTTTTCTTCTAATACTACTGTTGTTATGATCTTTTGTGAGATGTCTAGGAGTTGGAAAGAATCTGGAATTCGAGCTTCCAGTAGGCTCCTTGCTCAGATCTATGTTGGGTAAAAAGCTTATGCCTGCTCTGTTCTATTTTTCCGTCTTTTATATGTTCTACAAGATCCTTACAGTTTGATTTTACAACTCTTTGCCACCTATGTTTGCTATCTGTTCTACGGTTACAAAAACAGCTACTACACATGTTGCTTAGCTGTTAACTTTCTAATCTATTACATGAAAAAACAAACATGCTAGATACAACTGTATATTGCTATGCTGTTAAAAACAGAATACATCTGTTTTTTTTTTTTTTTATTTCATGATATAATCTTGTAAATGTATTGGTGGCTTTCGAGTCCTGTGACTTCGTGTCATAACAGTCTGCTCTGTTGTAAGCTCATATTCCTTGCCCTTACTTCCTCCTTTACTTTCTTTGACTTTAAAGACCTTTCGTTGTCTTGTCATAGTCTTGAACCTTACATAGTTTTTAACCCTCTCGCCTTCTTCATTGTAACAGTCCTTGCTGGATGTCAAGTTTTATCTTTTGAAGTTAGTAGGGCTCCTGAGGTATTTGTCGAGGGTTTTTTAGGTTATTAGGTGTCTTGTTAGGACCTCCCTATTAATTCATTCAAAAGAGTGTGAGCCATTCCTTTCCCATTCTCATTTATAGGTTACCCTACTACTTTAAGGTGCTTGGTTTAGTTGGAAGGAATTTGTGATGTTGATGTTTGATAAGTTTCAGCCATTTTGCTTCCTGCATCAAACATTCCCCAAGTTCACAGTTTCCTAATAGGTGGAGCATTAATTGTTTTTAAATGATCCCATCTTGTCTTTTATATTTGATTGCATTGCTATCCATTAGATTACCTATTGTCCATCCAATGGCTGGGGAGTTTGGTGGGTAAAGGATTCTCCCTTATAAATAGGTATTTCTATCATTTCATTCCTCTTCACCATGTACCTATAGACTTTGTTTCAAAAACCCTTATTTTAGTAATTGTTAAAGGATCATGGCACTTTATTTGGATCTTTGGCTTGAAAAATCTAGCCTATAGAGAGTTTATGTCAATGAGATTCATTGGCCTGTTATCTCCGTTTAATGGCACTAGCTACTCCGTTATCCTTATTTACATTAGGTTTAAGAGTGGGTAGGGACCTAGGATGGAGGTAATGCATCGCCTCTATACTGCCTTGTCCATGTGGTCCTTTTGCCTCTCCGCTTCTCATGTGCCTTTATTAAGGATGTGACCTCCTTGATTGTGATGCACTTGAGCTCCTAAGCTACTTAGGTTATTCGAATAGGGTCCATCGGGTTGCTACCTTTAGACAACTTGTGGGCTTCCTCTAACAATAGCACATGGGTTCATCATAGGGTTGGATGATTGTTGCTCCTTAAGCCCTATATCGGAGTCTAGAGCCTCTACTGTTACTAGAACAGTGGGGCAATCATAGCCACCAAACTTGCTCTTGTTTGATGGCTCTACATTCCTTTGGAGCCCTCTTCATAGTATTCTACGAGGCTCCAATACAATCACTATCCTCTTGCTACTTTTGATGTAGCGATGGTGTCATGAGCCTTAGAGCTAGCATCTTTCCAGATGGCATCTATCAGAGCAACATTTAGAGGTAGATAGTCAAACTTAGTGGCTTAGAGGAGCTTTAGGATTGATAATCAAAGGCAATCATTCAAATGAGTTAGTTGATCTGGTCATTGTGTTGTCAGGGGAAGTCCTTACATGACATGATCATGTAATCTTTGGCCAAAATGCCTATTAAAACTAATGTGATCAATTTACAAGTGAATGAAATTCATTGATTTGACTTCCTTATTTCTGTTGCTTGCCTTTTTTCTTTCCCTTTTTCCTTTATTTTGCATACACGCATGTCGTTTTTTTTAGCATCCTAATCAGGAACCAGATTTGGAATTACTCTTTGGTGAGAGTTATCCGACTAGCACATGAGAGCAAAGTTCGTTAACTTCCATGTCCCTTGCCGAATTTGTTGTATGGGATTACCCTTAGGAGAGAATTACTCAACTAACACATGAGAGCGAAGCTCATTAACTTCTATGTCCCATGCCAAATTTATTGTATGGGATTACCCTTAGGAGGGAATTACTTGACTTGCACATGTGATGGAGATCAGAAGGCATCAACGTGAAAGATTAAAACATCTCGAGAGTTCTACACCGCCAGCCTTTAGGATGAAAGTCATCGGCCTTCAATATATACACTGCCGCCTTTAATTGAAGGCTGTCGGCCTTGCTACCGGCCTTTACAACTTGGGTTATTTATTGTTATTATTGTATTTTCCTTTATAGGCTTAAGGATATTTATTAGGGTTATTTATTATTTTGATTTTCCTTATTTGTTGCTTAGTTTTGAGGCTAATTAAAGTGCATATATATCTATCATATGTAATCTTAAAGGTTGGTAGGGTTCATATCAACACGAGAGCGAAGCTCGTCAGTTTCCATGTCCCCCATCGGGCTTAGAGTTTGTGAATTACCCTTAAAAGGGACTTGCCTAACTAGAACATGAAGGCAAAGCTCATGAAATTCCATGTCCCTCATCAGATTAAATGTTTGGGAGTTACCCTTAGGAAGGAGTTACCCAATCAACGCATGAGGGTAAAGCTCATCAGCTTCTATGGCCCCTGCCAAACTTAGAGTTTAGGAGTTACCAACCAATGCATAAAGGCAAAGTTGATGAGCTTCCATGTCCCCTTAGGATTCAAAGTTTGGGAGTTATCCAACCAGCACATGAGGGCAAAGCTCATTAGCTTCCATATGCCCCGTTATACTTAGAGTTTAAGAGTTACCTTTAGGAGGGAGTTACATGACCATCACATAAGGGCAGAGCTCGTCAGCTTCCATTTTCCCTGCCAGTAAACATAAGAGGGTGGAGTTCACTAACTCTTATGTCCCTTGCTCATTATCGTCGTAGACATGGTGAGCTAAATTTGTGTGTAAAGGTATTTGTCTTATGAGTATAGAAAAAAAATCATTTGTGTAAACTTCACAATTTCATTTCATTGAATTTTCATACAATTAAGCTCCTACTCTGGGAGTTTACAAAGCCACACACTACTGTTCAAAAGAGAGTGATCGTCTAAGGCATCTCTTCTTAGCATTAGATTTGTGTTCACATGAAAAATTTTCGAAGATTGCTGGCGTTCCAAGTCTTACGGATGAGTTCCCCATTTAAAGTATCAAGTTTGGAGGCCTCATTGCCTAAGACCTCTTTAACCCGTATTAGGTCCTTCGAACTAGCTTTACCCTTGCTTCCTTTAATCCCATTGCTTTGAGCTTTCTGCAAACCAAGTCTCCAAGACGGAAGACTTTATGCTTGACTTTCTTATCATGGTAATAAGCTGCCCTATGCTAATAGGTGGCTACTCTTTTCCTGATCAAATCTCTAGTCTCTTCCACAACATCTAGCTCGGCTCGTCACCCAATATAATTTACCATTTCATCAAAGGATTAGACTCGGACGTTAGGAAGTTTGAGCTTGATGGGGAGCATGGCTTTGATTTTGAAGGAAAGCCTGAGGGGGGTTTCTTTGGTCGACATTTGGTTGGTGGTTCAATAACCCCATAGGATGCTCAGAAGTTCATCTGCTTACTTACTACTAAGGCGATCCACTCGATCCCTAATACTTCTCATGATGGTCTTGTCTATAGCTTTGACTTACCTGTTAGCCTGTGGATGGGCCATTGAGGTATAATGTGGCATGATCTTATACTTTGCGCAAAAGCCTTTCACAACATTGTAATTTAACTATCGACCATTATCTATGATCAAGGAGTGAGGCACTCTAAACCAAACTAGTATGTTGTTATGGATGAAATTGAGTGCACTCATGTCTGTCACCTTGGTCCCAGCTTCTGCCTCTAGCCACTTGGTGATGTAGTCGCATCCAACAATGATGAACTTCCGTTGTCTGATTGACACTGGCAATGGTCCAAGAATGTCCAAGTTTCACTGAGTGATATGTTATGGACTGGTGAGGTAATGGAGATTTGTTTTAGGAGCATGGTCAATCAAGGCATGTTTTTGGCAACTCTCATATATCTTCACGTACTCTTCGACATCCTTCAACATAGTTGGCCAATAGTATCCTGCTCGTACTACCTTGATGTATAGGAATTGTGCCTTGATGTGGTTGCTACACTATCTTGCATGCAACTCCTTAAAGACGTTGTGCCCTTCGTTTCGGTGTAAGCATCTCAACAGGGGAAAACTAAAGCGTTGTTTGTATAACGTCCCATTGATGAGTGTGTGATTTGTCACTCTATACATTAGGCTCCTTGCTTCCTTCCTATCCTAAGGTAGGGTTCCTTCTCTAAGGTAGTTTACGATTAGGTCTATACTTGAGGAGGTCAGCCCAATTTGTATTTCAAGCACCTCGAGTATCTATTCTGATGTAGCCTTCTCTAGGAGATATTCCATGAATATCCTTTCTCCTGTTCTTACTAGATTCGGTACTACTACTGAGGTGAGCTCAGAGAGTTTGTCAACTTTTGAATTTTCGATTCTCGAGATCTTGATGATGTCCCAAGGATTAAGTTTAGTAAGGAGAGCCCTTACCACATTAAGGTACATGGCTATCCCTTCATCTTTGGCTTTGTAGTCGCCTTTGACCTGTTGTATAATTAGTATCAAATCTAAAAATAAATAAAAAAAATTCATCTTGCTAACTCTGATGTATTTTGCCAACTTCAACCTTATTATAAGGGCTTCATATTCTACTTCATTGCTACTTACAAGGAATCTAAACTACAAAGCATAACAAACTTTTACTTTGTTGGGTCCTTCTACCACTAGTTCAGCCTCACTTCCCCCTTAAGTGGAGGATCCATCAACATGGAGCATCTACAATAGGAGATCGCGCTCGTCGCACTCTTTAGAGTCGGTGTACTTAACTAGAACTTAGCCTTTGATAGCTTCTTTAGGTTGGAGCTAGACCCCATGTGCACTAAGCTCGATTGTATACTTCATCGTCCTTCTAGAGACATTAGGTTGTGGAGGACGATTCTTAGAGCAACATCCATAAGGACTATTATCTAATGAGCTTGGAAGTAAGGGTACAATCATCGAGTTGAGACAATTATGGTAAGAGCAATTTGATAAGTGTCAATAGACCCTTAATCTTGATGTTATTTGAACATATTTGTTATGTAATTTATTAGATTTGTTGAAGAAAAGGACATTTATTTTGTGAAAAAATTCATTTTAGCGCTTAAGGAGTATATTTGGAAATTTTTATGATGATCCAAGAGAAATTAAGGCAAATTAAACAAGTTTGGATCAATTTTGTACAAGAAGGAAATTTTATGTTTTCATCCCCACCTTTAGCATTGGCAAGGAAGGATGCTAGGGATGCAACCACTAGGCATTAGAGAAGAAAAGTTTTCAGCCCCATCTTCTTCCTTGCCAAAGAAGACAACGAGGGAAGAGATTAGAATGCTCCAAAGCCAAAAATTGGTTATTTTATGTTCATCCCTTCCCGATCTTGGCCATGCTGTAACCCTTGCAGAAACCCAAAACTATAAATAGTGCTATGTTTTCTTATTTTAGGAGTTTTAGATCATTTGTCTAGACCCTAAGAGAGAGATTATGAAGGAAATTACGAAGAACTTGCTGGAGCATCAATTAGAGATCTCAAGACATCAATTAGGGTTTATTCTTTCTATCATGATTCTTTCTATTTCCTCTAGATCTTTTATTCTTATTATAAATCTCATGGAGAAGTAGATTCTTATACTCTTCATCTTGTGAAACCCTATACCCTATGAATTGAAATGCCTTTTGATTAATGAAATATCCATGCCTTTGTATCTATTCATGTGATTTAATAGTCTCGTGATTGATTTGAGCACAAATTAATTGCATGTTTGATTCTTATTGGATTGAAAGAGGTTTCATTCAATTAGATAGATTCTTATGAATAGAGAAATTGCTTATTTCACCTAGAGGTAGGGAAGTTATGTTTTTCTGCTACAAGAATTCAATTCTTGTTTAAGGATCATAAACTTTCATGCAATATTAAGTGATGTTAGTGAGAGAGAGGTCTACACTATCTCATGTAGGGTTATGAATTGATTAACTCGAGGGAGTAATTGATTTACTTGTTAAGATTCAGCAGTGCAAATCATGAATGATTCATTAATCAATCTATTATCATAAGAATTTTAGGCTTAGGGTAAATTAAGGTGGAGAGTATGTCTCGAGATTGATTTCATCTTTTGAAAGACAACTTATTTGATCTTAAGGCCTGTTTTATCTTTTGTTTAGTAGTTAATTGTAGATTTCTCTTCAAAACTTAGGCTAAGTAGTGGAGAACCGGTAATAATAGTACTTATTCTTCAAATTCCCTAAGGACGACATCCTAAAATCTATGCTACATTGAATAGGTACACTTGCCTAACTCATATCATAGAGTTTAGTAAGTTTATAAATTTTAGAATTTGATACGGTCGGTAAATGCACATCACAAATTTCTAGAGTTTTGAGTACCTCTTTTTTGGCCCTTGTAAGGCATGGCTTACATAGTAGACACATCAGTACTATTTTTTGTCGACTCAGGTGAGCACTTAGGAGAGGGCGCGTTCACTCACAACCAAGCATAGGAAGATATTTTCCCCAGGTATTAGGGTAGACAATACAAAAGGATTTGCTAGAAATCTCTTAAGGTCCTTGAAAGCTCGTTAGCATCCGTTGGTCCACTTGAACTCATTTGATTTCTTTAATATCTTGAAGAACTTTGAGCACTTATTTAAGTTATGTGGTAAGAACTTGCTCTGGCTAGCTACTTATCTTGCTAATCTGTAGACCAAGTTAATGGTCGTATGTCCATTATCCTCTGATCTTCTCAGGTTTAGCTTCTATTCCTAGTGGGAGACCATGTAACCTAGAAATTTGCCTAAGGCAACCCTAAGAGCACTTTTTTTGTGGATTCAACTTCATGCTATAGAAGCAAAGTCTATCAAACATTTCTTGCAAATCTCGAAGGTGATTAGTGGCTTTCTTACTTTTGACAGTTATGTCATCGACATACACTTCCATGTTCCTCCTTATTTGTAGCTTGAAGACCTCAATCACCAACATATGGAATGTGGCTCTAGCATCCTTTAGCCTAAACAACATCACTTTGTAGCAGCAAGTCTTGAAGGTGGTGATGAATGAAGTGTGTACCTTGTCGTCAAGGCTCATCTTGATCTGATTGTATCTGCAAAAGGCATCTAGGAAACTCAGCAACTTATGTCCCCAGATGTTGTCTATAAGTTAATCTATTTGTGTTAAAGGAAAATTGTCTTTCAGGCATACCTTATTCAAGTTGTTGTAGTGGATGCACCTCCGCCATTTCCCATTAGCTTCCTTGACCAGAACCACATTAACTAGCCACGTAGGGTACTTTTTTCAAATAAACCTAGGTCAATGGAGCTTTTAGACTTCTCCTCGATTGCAGCTTGCCTCTCGGCCACAAAATGTTTGATCTCTTGTTGAACTGGCTTCTAAGTCTTGTTTACTCTTAGCTAGTGGTTGATCATGTCCGAATTGATGCCTAACATGTTTGATGGTGATCATGCAAAGACATATTTGTTCACCCACAAGAATGTGACTAGTTGCTCTCTGAGGTCGAGTGGCATTGAGGTCCCAACCTGAGTTGTATGCCTAGGTTTATCATCCAGCACAACTTTTGCTAGGCCATTTTTTCATTTAACCTTGTCATCGGGTTTTGAATCCATTGCACATACCCAATCCCCTTTCAAAGTCTAAAGGTACAATTTACGCAATTGCTCATGATAACCCTTACGTACCCCTACTCTTGTAAAGGTCGAGAACTTGGCCTTCAAGTGGGGTTACAACACCACCATCCCAAAAGCCTATTGGGTTGCTCTCCTGAGGATCACATTGTACAAGGAGTGACAATTGACCACGAGGAAATTGCTTGTCGAGTCATGAAATACTCCTTATCCCTAAGCTTGAGAGGTAGGGTGATGATTCCCTAAGGCCTAACCAGTTTGTTGTCAAATCCATACAACTCGTGGTCATAGGGCCTTCATATAACTAGTGGTCATAAGGCCTCAGCTTTGCCTTTAATTGATGTTTCATTTTCTCATATGCATGATTAAATAAGATGTTGATGCTGCTACTGGTATCTACCATCACCCTTCTGACCTTCTAACCCGAGATGCGAGCTTAGATTACCAGCACATCCTAGTATGGAAATTGGATATCTTTAAGGTTAGCATTGGAGAATGATATGTAGTTGTCTATTTTCCTTCTTTTTGGTTCAAGACTAAGGACCTCTTCTCCTCCCTTTAAAGTTAGGGTTGAGAAGGTACTCGGTCATCTTGAAGGGGTTAACTTACCCATGACGATGTTGATCTCTCCGGGGCATTCCTTGTCCCTCCTAATCTAGAGTTGATCTCATTGTCCTTCGGTTGGCTTTCCCTTTTCTTTGCGTTTTTGGTCTGCCTCTTCTAAGTAGGCTTATTTAGGTGTGTGCTACCGTAATTGATGTTTTGGTTAAGGTATGATGTCGAAGAGCCTCCTTGATGACTTTTTTCAGTTGCCAATAGTCACGCGTGTTGTGCTCGCACTCTTGGTATTTCTTGAAGTATTCTCTCAAGTCTTTCTACCTCGTGGTTGGTTTCATGGGTGGAAAGGGATGATCCCTTAGCCCTTAACCTCGAGGAACACGTCATGGTGAGGATTTTTTAAGGGCATGAATTTGTTGTATAGTAGGCAGTGTTTCCTTTGTTCGTGGCTTTAGTCCTTGACATGGTTGCTAAGGATTCAGTTTGCATTGCATTGGTGCCTAGAGTGCCCTTTTGTTCCTATGACGATTGCGATCATCAAGGGTGAGCTTAGGCTTGAACTCAGTTTTCTTTTTAGTGTTCTTAGTGTCTTCTTGTCAAATGTACTTTTGAGCCTTCTGCCTCTCCTACTCGATTGTGGTGAATTGAAATTTGGAGATAGAGTTTAAAAAAATGGGCTCTTAGCAAGCATTCCTTGCTTTATGCCTCCAAAGCTACTCCCTGGTTAAGGCTTAAGATTTCTTGGCATGCTTTATTGAACCGAGTGAGATAATCTCGCGGTGGTTCATTTAGTCTTTACTTAACCATGTACAAGTATGAATCATTCTTCTTCGACAGTTTGTTAGACATAAAGTGTTGAACTACCTGAAAGAGGCAACTATTCCTTTGGGAAGTTTGTTGAACCAAGTCCTAGCGACTCCTTAAAGGGTTGTTGGAAAGGTATTGCACCATATGGCATCTAAGAAGCTATGTAACATCATGGTTGATTGGAACTAAGCTAAGTAGTATTTAAGGTCGATCATCTCGTCATAGGTTTCTAAGTATAAGATCTTAGTCCTAGTGGGTAGTACTACATACCAAACAAACATAATAAAAGGCGACTTGGCTGTGGTTGCCTTTTAGGATGGATAACTCTACAAGTTGTCTTTTAAACTACTGAATTTCTACATTATTTGAATAACCTTTGCTAAGATGGTGAAGGGTTTTGCATTAACGACTAATGAGTCTCGATGCACGTCACCTTCATGAACCCTTAAAGAGTTAGGGCATGCATGAAGCAATTGGGGACAGTCATTGTCCTAGCATGTATTGTAAGCCCCGGAAAATTTCAAGTAAATAATTCCAAAATAAACATTTAAAATGAATCCCAATTAAAACCAAACTTCAACTAGTCCGAAATCTTGAACAAATCCAGAAATTTCTTAATCTTGAAGAAAAAGAAAATCCTTAAAAGTAAAATAAGAACTTAATAGTCCTCAAATCCAAAACCACTACGTATAACAAATTTTATGCTTAACCATGACTTGTAAAAAATCGGGTAATATAGAACCTAAAAACAAATTATTAAACAGTAAGTAACGATAAACCTTCAAGTATAAAACCTAATTACAAAATTCCGAAAGCATTAAGAGATAATAAATATTTACGAAAATGAAATTTAAAATAAATATTCTTAAATTAAATATGTCGTATAGATATAAAACATCAGATTCCAAATTGGCAGGGTTCTAAACTGGAAAATCAACCGGAAAACCTAAGTCAACAATTCCCAGGAAACCCTAGTAGTTTAAATCCGGCAATTTCGTATCCCTAAGCCAAGGAGTCGGAATATGAGTAAAGAGTGTAGTTAGGTCGTGATAATATTAGAATGTTTTAATGGATAAGATTAGCGGATTTTCGATCTATTTCGAACTCGATCTGGTTCGGACTTCGAAAAGCATGCCCCGGGATTTGAAATATTAAATATATGACATTAGTATCGATAGATTCGTAATTTCATAAGATTTCCAAATATATCAGTTATATAATTTTCGGATTATATGTAAACCTGGTTTTTCAAGTAACTGAGTAAACTCTGGAAATCGAAAACCAAAACTCTAAACTGGATTAGTTGAAGCTTAAAGGGGAAACCTAGGAACCCTGGATCTGGCTTTTCTTCGATTTCAACTAAAAGAATTTTTGTGAAATAATTTAATGTAGAATATTGTCCTAAAGTATATTTCAAACCATAAAAAGTTCTTATTTCGAAAAATTTTCCATTCTGGACTTTCCTGAGCTCCATTACGAAAAAGCGAGCCCGAAACTAGGAATTCCGAAAAAATTCTGGAATACTCTTTAGAACCGAAATTTTATAAGGGTTTCAAACATATACGTTTTATAACTTTTCGGGTTATAAAAATTACAGTTATAGCCTTTTCTCGTATTTTATTTACTACCGGTAAAGTAAATGTCTTGTCTACTATTTATTACTATTCACAAGTACAACCTACTACACATACAAGCCATACCCTTGTAAGCCCGGAAAAATTTCAATAAATAATTCCAAAATGAACTTCGAAAATAAACCCTAAAAATCACTCCAAATTAATACCGAATTTCAACTAGTCCAAAAACACGAGCAAATCCAAAAATTTCCAAATCTTGAGAAAATAAGAATCCTAAAAACAAAATAAGAACTCAACATACTTTAATTCCAAAACCACTACGTACAACAAATTCTATATTTAACTCTGACTTATAAAATTGGGTAATATAAAGCTAAAAAACAAATTATGAAAAGTAAATAACGATTAACTTTCGGAAATGAAACCCAATTCAAGGATTCTGAAAACGTTAAAAGATATTAAATACTTACAAAAATAAAATTTAAAATAAATTTCTCAAATTAAATATGTCGTATAAACATAAAATATCAGTTTCCAAATTGGTAAAGATCTAAACCGGAAAATCACCCGGAAACCCTAAGTAGTATACAATAGCTTAAGTCCGGCAATCTAGCACGCTTAACCCTAGAGGCTGAGGTGTAGTTAAATATGTAGAATAGCTCGTAGTAATATAAGTTTGTTTAAAAATATCAGATTGGTAAATTTTGACCTATTTCGAACCGTTCGGATACAGACTTCGAAAAGCGTGTCCCGGGGCTCGAGATATACAAAATATACCAATAGTACCATTAGACTCGTAATTTCATAAAATTTTCAAATATATCAGTTATATAATTTTTCGAGTTATAAAAGTTACAGTTATAACCTTTTTATCGTATTTTCATTACTACCGGTAATTGATTAGTCTTTTGCACTATTCAATTTATTTCATTACACAATTTTATTATTCTTATAAAGTCTTATATTTTTAGATAATATTTTATATATTATAGAAAATTTTGTTTTTCTAAAATTTAGTTAGTTCGGGTTTTTACAGGATGAGATTCTGTTTAAGACCCGATACTAAAAATAAAATAAATTAATTTAATAATTGGAAAATATTTTAAAAATATTTTTATTTTCATAAAATAATTTTTTTTGGAATTTTTCGGGTTATAAAAATATCATTTATAGCCCATATTCGCGTATTTTAATCATACCGGTAACATATTTGTTAAAATATAAAAATAATTGAAATAATTATTTAATTTTAATTATGAAAAATCTGCTATAAATATTTGCGATAAATGTTCTAATTTTATTTTATTTTATTAAGAAAGTACTTTTACAACTCATACCTTCAAGCACACCTTACACATATCACTTCCTTTTCACTTTAATCTTTCTACACTTTATCCCACACTCCTTGGCAGAATTTTTGACCTCCTTTGCTACCATTGTCCTTTTATTTAATCTTAATTTGACTAAAATAATTAATTTCCACTCCTTCTTAAAGAAGTTACACATACACATTTAATACACAAATTAATTTCAAGTCAAAATTCAACAAAACACCCTCTCTCTCTCTTCCCCATTTCACGTGCAGCATGCCTCACTTCTTGGCTGCTTTGTTTTATTTTTTTCTTCTTTTATTCAATTAATGCACTCATTTTTCTCTCTTTCCTTCATTTACTCTTCTTTCCCTTTTTCATTCCTTAGCTTTTCTCTCTCATTTTCCTCTCTTTCTTTCTTCATTTCATGTTGTTCTTCCATGTAAAACAAGCTGCCCCCACTTCTAAAAATGGCTTCCACACTTCATTCTTGAAGATTTTTAAGCAAATCTTCATCTCAAAGCTTCCATAGGTGATATAGGTAAAGTATAATGAAGGTTTCATGCATCAAATGACTTTCCATAAGCTTAAAAGCTTAGGATGATGATGCCAAAAATGAAACACTCCTCTTCTTCATTATTATTATCTTGTATCATAATTATTTTCTTGTTTAAAGTTGTTATATTTTGTAGATTTAACTTTTTGTAGCTTTGATTTTTGTTTATGCCATAGATCTTGCTATATGAGTTATTATTTTTGTTATTGCTTATGATTTATGCATATATTCCTCATTCACATGTGTTCATGCATTTAAAATTAGTATAGAAAACTAGATCTAGTGTTTTGGAGTTCATAAATGCATTAGACTTTTGTTTATGTTCATGAACAACTTGTAGTGGCATGATGATAGCTGGAAAGTTATAGGAAACTCAAGATCTATTTTAATTTTAACAAAAATCATTTTTGAAAATTCGGATGAAAAATGAACCATATTTAGAAAAATTATTTTTCAACTTCAAAATGTGTATTTTTCATTTAAAATGAAGGGCTTAGGGTATAGATAACATAAATGAGTGATTTTAATGAGCAAAGTTTAGATCTACAAGTTTAAAGTTTATTATCATGGGTTTCATTTAGATGTATGTTCATATTATATGTAGATCTTAGATTTGAACTTGAACAAAAATTTTGAAATTCGTATTTTGGCAAAACCCCCATTTAAAAACCACTTTTCAAATGTCAAAATGTAATTTTTACTTAATATAATGAGGGCTTAATATATGTATATCATCAAGACTTCTTTTTACAAGAATCCAAAGTGATTTTCAAAAGTTATTTTCAAAATAAAAATTCTATTTTCGGATTTTGGCCAAGGCATATTTTAAAAACATGTTTTCCAACTCAAAAATGAAGTTTTTATTTAAGAAATGAAAGGCTTTTAAGATATGATATGTAACGAATGGATTTTCATAAGTTTAGATAGGTTTTATCAAAAGATATGTCCAAAAATGAATTTTATAAATTCGGATCCCAACCAAGACCAATTTTTAAAACCCATTTATCAACATCAAAACTCATGTTTTATGTGAAAAATGAAGTATATAGGTAATAGGTATCATTAAGTAGTGATTTTTATAAGTTGAAATGAGTTTTGATGAGATTAATGTATAAAACAAGAAATAGAATCAAGATGGGAAATTTTGAGTTAGTAGTCAATTTGTGAAATTTGTAATTTTGAATGAAGGCCATAAGAACACCTATTATCCAAGCTCAAAATGAAAGTTTTATATAATGAATGAAGTCCTTAAGTAATAGGTACAATAAAGTCTTGAATTTTAATGCATTAAACAAGTTTTTTCCAAAGGAATCATTCAAAAAGTGGATTTTCTAAAATTCGGATTTTTGAGTAAATCATATTGGAAAACATATTTACAAAGTGTAAAATGCAAATTTTTGTGTAAGAATGAAGTCCTTAGTGGTTATGTATGATTGAGCCTTAATTTTCTAAATATCAAATGATTTTTACTTGAAGGAATCACTCAAAAACTAATTTCCATAAAATTCGGATTTTGGAATCAACCCTACTTGAAAACATGATCACAAAGTGTAAAATGAAAAATTTTATGTAGAAATGAAGGTCATAAGTAATAGATTAATGAAGACTCAATTTTAACAAAAATAATTATATTTTCTTAAGAAATAAATCCAAAACAAATGGAAATGATCAAAGTTAGGAAACTAGTATTCTTAAAAGTAGTTATCCTTAAAGTCTTGCAATATAAAGAGTTATAAAATTTCCTTTTAGCAAAAATCATCAAGATCATGCATACATTAAACTCATCTCATGTCATTCATGTTAGGAAATCACTCATATGGCATGTATAGCTAACTTATATAGTAGGAATATTACAAACATTTACAAAATTATTTTTCGGAATCGGAAACCGTTACTGATCAGATCTGATCCTTCTGTTTCGAGACCTAAATGTTTTCAAAACTTAAATATAATATTAGAAAGATAATAGATAGATCTTTCTAAGTAGATAGAAATCGATATATAATTTGCGAGATTCCGAGTTAAAATGACCAAGTTATGGCCGTTTTAAGTTGGAATTCCCGCTTAGAACGAGAATTACGAATTTGATAGTTCGTATATAAAATCGTTTGGATTAGTTTGAGTTGAAATACTTAAAGTATTCCTTTTTAGGTGATCCGAATTGACGATTCCCTACCACCGATTACTATTACTAAAGACCGGTGATCCAATGGCTGAGTGAGTTTTCTCCTTATTTTGTTACCTTGTTTGTGCTTGTAGTTAGTTGCATTAGAATTATAGGAACAAGATAAAAATCGATATGAATGGGGATGGGATATATGATGAGGCTGTGATGAATGTATGCCAAAGTACTAACGCATATCGAAACCACGATTTGATTGGATAACTGCACTGTTCATATTATTTCTGTTATGTGTATGATATTGGTTGGTCACTCTAAAGAATGTATGAATATTTTGACCTGAGCAAAAATTAAATTGGTCATGCATCGCATCGGACATATTGCATTTGGTGGCTTGCTACTCCTACGCAGGTCGATCGGTATGGTCCGAGACTCGTTTGGATAATGAGACCTGGTATCAGAGCTCATTCATAGGGAACTAAGGCGCACCAGGGATGCATTCATGTGTGAGCCTAGCTGAGTCGAGTGCTATGAGCCGAGGCTTGGGGACTAACAGCGGTCGTGTAGACTTCATATCATCCCTAACCCAAGATACGAAGGGCGTAAATCCGTTCTGTGTGTGGGTTCCGGATACCCATACATAATTGTTTGCTCACGTGTTTGTTCATGCATAGCATATGGTTGATTATAACTTGCTTGTTATGGTACGGAATTAAGGGAATTCTCACTAAGCTAGTGTAGCTTATACCCCAATAGTTGTTTAAATGAACAGGTTATCTCAAGTACGCTAAGTGGGGAACGTGATGGTTGGAGCCGAGAATGACTTTGGAATTCC
Organism: Combretum micranthum; assembly: GCA_024138025.1. Taxonomy (NCBI): domain Eukaryota; kingdom Viridiplantae; phylum Streptophyta; class Magnoliopsida; order Myrtales; family Combretaceae; genus Combretum; species Combretum micranthum. The sequence continues at coordinate 41,834 of JAMXBD010004125.1, forward strand.
GGCAAGGAATAAGAATGATTGAAGTTATCAGCTAGTTTTATGATTTGCCTTGTAATAGTTTTATGAAGTGGAATCTTTTGATGAATGTAATTGAAGTTTAATGATTTGTATTTTGAAGTATAGTGATCCGTATATGAAGTATAGTGATTTGTATCTAAAGTATAGTAAATTGTATTTCCTTTACATTATTACTCAAGCTATATCAACGTAAAATGTATTACTCCAATGAGTCTCCTCCATGTGTTAGACGCCTTGTACATAGTTAGGAATCCTTCGCGTGACTGAGGTGGTCATTCTTAGGCTTTAATATTGTGTACGGCGGACTGCCACGTTTAGGATACCCTTCGAGGCGTGACAACCCTAGTCTTACATCTTTACAAACACTCATTATATTTTCTTTTCCAAGAAATTTTTGTCTCTTAAATAAATTATTACATTTAATACATTTTCTTACATAAATTGCAAATTCAAACGATTTCAACTCTCCCTCTCTCTTTCCCCTCACTTGGCCGACGCATGACCCCCCATTTATGCCTCCAAATTGATTTATTTTATCTCCTTTTATTACTTAAAATAAACCTTAATTCACTTAATATAAATAATCCTTTTTCTTTTCTCTCTCTTCATTTTCATTTCATTTGTTTCAAAAGCTCTAAAATCCTCTCTTTTTCTCCCTATTGCCGTGAGCTTTCCACCCCCCACACACACTCACACAACTTCATTTCTTCTTCATTTCTCATCTATTTCAAGCTTTAGGTGATGAATCCTAAGCCTTTCTACCCTTTAATCTTGTAATGGCAAGATTATTCATGAGTATGTTCACTCTAAGTCCCCATGTGCACTTGCTAGGGACAAGAAAATGCTACGACATGAATATCAAGCCATCACAAGAGTAGACTTGTGTTTGATTAAGTTTTTGTTGGAATATTTTCATGTTCATGCATGTAAAAGTGGAGTTGTAAGCCCCAAAAAATTTCAATAAATAATCCCAAGATAAACTTCGAAAATAAACCCTAAAAATCACTCCAAATTAAAACCGAACTTCGACTAGTCTTAAATCACGAACGAATCAGAAAATTTCTCCATCTTGAGGAAAATAAGAATTCTTAAAAAAAAAAAAAAGACCTCATCATACTTCAATTCCAAAACCACTATGTACGACAAATTCCATACGTAACTCCGACTTATAAAATCGAGTAATATAGAACCCAAGAACAAATTATTAAAAAGTAAATAACAATTAACTTTCGGAAATGAAACCCAATTCAAGAATTCCGAAAACATTAAAAGGTATTAAATACTTACAAAAATGAAATGTAAAATAAATTTCTCAAATTAAATATGTTGTATAAACATAAAATATCAGTTTCCAAATTGGCAAAGATCTAAACCGGAAAAATCACCCGGAAACCCTAACCAGAATACAATAGCTTAAGTCCGGCAATCTAGCACCCTTAACCCTAGAGGCCGAGGTGTAGTTTAAATATGTAGAATATCTCGTATAATATAAGTTTGTTTAAAAATATCAGATTGGTAAATTTTTGACCTATTTCGAACCCGTTGGATACAGACTTCGAAAAGCGTGTCCGGGCTCGAGATATAAAAAATATACCATTAGTACCGTTAGACTCGTAATTTCATAAGATTTCCAAATATATCAGTTATATAATTTTTCGGGTTATAAAGTTACAGTTATAACCTTTTATCATATTTTCATTACTACCGGTAATTAACTAGTCTTTTGCACTATTCATTTTTATTTCATTACACAATTTTATTTTCTTATAAAGCCTTATATTTTTAGATAAATATTTTATATATTATAGAAAATTTTGTTTTTCAAAATTCAGTTCGTTTGGGTTTTTAGATCATTCTTTAAGACTGATACTAAAAATAAAATAAATTAATTTAATAATTGAAAAATATTTTTTATTTTCATAAAATAAATTTTTTAGAATTTTTCGGGTTATAAAAATATCATTTAAGCCCATATTCGCGTATTTTGATCATACGGTAACATATTTGTTAAAATACTAAAATAATTCAAATAATTATTTAATTTTAATTATGAAAAATCTGCTACAAATATTTGGAATAAATTTTCTAATTTTATTTGATTTGATTTGATTTTATTAAGAAAGTACTCTTACAACCCATACTTTCAAGTACACCTTACACATATCACTTCCTTTTCACTTCAATCTTTTTACACTTCATTATATCACTTCATGGCAGATTTTTCCTTCTTTATGGCTGCTATTTTCCTTTAATTACTCCTATTTTGACTAAAAATAAATATATTTCAATCCTTCCTCAAAAAGTTACATTACACATTAATTATACAATTTAATTTCAAGTCAAATTTCAACAAATCCTCTCTCTTCCTCTTCTAATTCACGTGCAGCCCCTCTCCTTGCTGCCTTGTTTTATTTTTTTTTTCTTTCATTCATTAATACACTCATTTTCTCTCTCTCTTTCATTTACTCTCTTTCCCTTTTTCATTCCTTACTTTTTCTCTCTCTTTTCCTCTCTTTTCTTCTTCATTCTTGCTCTTGTTCTTGCAAGAACCAAGCTGCCCCCAATTCTTTTATTAGCTCCCACCATATTTCTTGAAGATTTTTAAGCAAATCTTCTTCTCAAAGCTTCCATAGGTGATATAGGTAAGTATAGTGAGAGTTTCATGCATCAAATGACATTCCATTAGCTTAAAAGCTAAGGATGATGATGCCAAAGTGAAACACTCCATTTCTCTATGATTTTTCTCTTGTATCATTCTTATTTTCTTGTTTAAATAGTTATATTTTGTAGATCTAACTTTTTGTAACTTTGATTTTTGTTTATGCCTTAGATCTTGTTATTTGAAGTTATTATTTTGTTATTGCTTATGATTTATGTATATATTCTCATTCACATGTGTTCATGCATTCAAAACTAGTGTAGTAAACTAGATCTAGTGTTTTGAGTTCATAAAATGCATTAGACTTTGTTTTATGTTCATGGATAACTTGTAGTAGCATGATGATAGTAGGAATGTTTTAGAAAACTCAAGATCTATTTTATTTTCAACAAAAATCATTTTTGAAAATTCGGATGAAAAATGAACCATATTTAGAAAAGTTGTTTTTCAACTTCAAAATGTGTATTTTTCATTTAAAATGAAGGCTTAGGGTATAGATAACATAAATGAGTGATTTTGATGAGTAAAGTTTAGATCTATGAGTTTATAGTTTACTACCATGGGTTTCTTTTAGATTTATGTTCATATTAAGTATAGATCTTGGTTTTGAACTTAAACAAAAATTGTGAAATTCGTATTTTGGCAAGACCCCTATTTAAAAACCACTTTCCAAGTGTCAAAATGAAGTTTTTACTTAAGATAATGAAGGCTTAATGTATGTATATCATCAAGACTTCTTTTTACAAGAATCAAAGGTGATTTTCAAAGTGATTTTCAAAATAAAAATCTCATTTTCGGATTTTGGCCAAGGCATATTTTAAAACATTTTTCCAACTCAAAAATGAAGTTTTTATTCAAGTTATGAAGGCTCTTAGGATAGGATATGTAAGGAATGGATTTTCATAAGTTTAGATAGATTTTATCAAAAGATATGTCCAAAAATGAATTTTGTAAATTCGGATCTCAACAAAGACCAATTTTGAAAACCCATTTTTCAACTTCAAAACAAGACTTTTATTAAAGAAATGGAAGCCTTAAGGGGTAGGTTTGATTAGGAAATGGTTTTCGAAAGACTAAATGAGTTTTACAAAGAAAACAAGCTCAAATGAATTTCTCAAAATTCGGATTTGAAAATAGCCACAATTCAAACACCTATTTCCAAATGCCAAAATGATAATTTTGATAGGAAAATGGAAGTCCTAGGGAATATATGTAATAAAGACCAAGTTTTGACAAGTATAAGAGAGATTTATCAAAATATAAATCTAGAATAACAAATGATTTCCAAGAATAGGTTAAACAATATTTTCATTCTTTAAAATTTTGTAAAATTCGTACTTAGGCAAACCACCTATTTAAACATCTACTTTCTAACCCCAAAATGAAGGTTTTTATTGAAATAATGAAGGTAATGGTTATATAGATCATCAAGGTTAAGTTTTGATAAAAGAAAGTATGATTTTACAAGAAAAAAACTATTTTTCTTAAGTCTAGTATAATTCAAAGTTTTGCAAAGTAAAAGTTTTCAAAAAGAATTCTTGGTACTATATGCATACATATAGGAAGATCATCTCATTATCTTCATGACAATAGCTTGTAGGTAGTACACATATGCATGATGCATTGTAGAGATAAAGTATGAAAATTGAGTTTATCCAAAATTTGTAAATTCGGATGATTTCAAAGCCATGCCTTAAAAACTCATTTATCAACTCCAAAACTTGTGTTTTATACAAAAAATGAGGAGTTTAGGTCATAGGTATCATCAAGTGATGATTTTGATAAATTAAGATAGGATTTGCTAAGAAAAATATATAGAATAAGGAGTAAAAACAAAGTAGGAAAAATTGAGTTATTGTCATTTTTAAGAAATTCGTAATAATGAAGTAATGGCATGAAAACCCATATTTTCAAACTCAAATTAGAAGTTTTATTAAAGAAATGAAGTCCTTAGTGGTAGGCATGATTGAGCCTTAATTTTCAAAGTATCAAATAATTTTTACTTAAAGGAATCACCACAAAAACAATTTTTACAAAATTCGGATTTTGGAATCAACCCTACTTGAAAACATGTTTACCAAGTGTAAAATGGAAATTTTTATGTAGAAATGAAGGTCATAAGTAATAGATATAATGAAGACTCAATTTTAACAAAAATAATTATATTTTCTTAAGTAATAAATCCAAAACAAATGGAAATAATCAAAGTTAGAAAACTAGATTTTTCATAAGTAGTTGTTATTATAGTCTTGCAAAATAAAAAGTTATAAAATTTTCTTTTAGCAAAAATCATCAAGGTCATGCATACATTAAGCTCATCTCATGTCATTCATGTTAGGAAATCATTCATATTGCATGTATAGCTAATCTATATAGTAGAAACATTACAAACATTTACGAAACTATTTTTCGGAATTGGAATTTACCACTGTTCTGATCTGATCCGATCTTTTCGAAGCTTCAAAGTTTTCAAAACTTGAATATAATATTAGAAATAGATAGATCTTTCGAAGTAGATAGAAATCGATATATAATTTGCGAGATTCCGAGTTAAAATGACCAAGTTATGGCCGTTTTAAGTTGAAATTCCCGCTTAGGACGAGAATTACAAATTTGATAGTTTGTATGAGATGGCTTGGACAAGTTAAGTGACGAAATACTTATTAGGGTATTTCTTCCTTTTTAAGTGACCCTGATATCGATGATTCCTTACTACCGGATTACTTGTACTAAGAGACCGGTGATCCAATGGCCGAGTGAGTATTACTTTCGATTTCATTTATTGTATGTGATTGTAATAATAGTTGCACTAGATATTTGGTAAAGATAAAATGGATATGCATGATGGGGACGAATGAGGACTATGTATGCTTGTTGTTGATATGAGAAATGGAATGTAAGAATATCGAAGCCGAGTGATTAACTATTGCTTGTATAGATGAATTAGAATTGATTGTCTGCGATAATTAACTGATCACTTAAAAGAATTGGTATAATTGATTATTCAGAATTGAAGATGAAATTGAACTCATTCATATCACGATGGGGATGGAGCATTAGCATTTGTTGGTTTATCGTTGTACCTTAAACGATTTTATAGTTTATAGTTGTTCCGTAAGCTGAAACGGTCTCGATTCGTACCGCGGGATTCATTAATCTGCTAACCGGGATGGAGGCGCAAGTCCATCCACATATGATTTCCGCAAGGTCATATGTTTGTTGAATTCACGTGTTTGATGCATATCACTTGTCTGACTAATCACTTGATTGTATGATGTGTTATAAATGCAATCCTGGAAGTTGTTACTCACTAAGCTAGTGTAGCTTATACCCCAATAGATGTTTTAATGAACAGGTTATCTCAAGGATGCTAAGTGGGGACCATGATGGTTGGAGCCGAGAATGATTCCGGGATTCCGGCAAGGAATAAGAATGCTTGAAGTTATTGGCTAGGTTTTATAATTTGCCTTGTAATAGTTTTATGTAGTGAAATCTTTTGATGAACTGTAATGGAAGTGTAATGGCTTGTATTTGGAGTATAGTAAATTGAAATTCCTTTACATTGTTACTCAAGTTATATCAACATAAAATGTATTACTCCGATGAGTCTCCTCCATGTGTTAGATGTCTTGTACATAGTATGGAAGCCTTCGCATGACTGAGGTGGTCATTCTTAGGCTTTAATATTGTGTACAGTGGACTGCCACGTTTAGGGTACCCTTCGGGGCGTGACAGGAGTAAAGTAGAGATCTTGTATAAAAATCCATGTTCATGCTTTGAAACTTCATTTCATACAACATAAGTAGTAGATCTAGCTTTTAGATGCTTATACCATACTTGACATTTATGATCTTATGGATGGTTTATGTTTTCATGCATTAATGCTCATGAAAGCTTTGTTTTGTGCATATAGATGTTGTAGTTGGTGGATCCTCAGGCAAATAAACAAGGAACTTAAAAAGGAAAAGTTTTTGTTTGAAATGTTCAAAACAAATTCGTATGATTTCAAAGCCCTATTTTAAACCCTTTTATCAACTCTAAAACTCATGTTTTATGTAAAAATGAAGAATATAGGTAATAGATATCATAAGTAGTGATTTTTATAAGTTGAAATGAGTTTTGATGAGATTAATGTGTGTAAAAAAAGGGGAGAAACAATAAAAAGATGATGAGTTACTACTCAATTTAAAAAATTCGTAATTTTGTAGTAATGCCATGAAAACACCTATTATCCAAGCTCAAAATAAAGTTTTATGTATTAAATGAAGTCCTTAAGTAGTAGGCATAGTAAAGTCTTAAATTTTAATGCATGAAACAAGTTTTTCCAAATGAATCATTCAAAAAGTGGATTTCTAAAAATTCGGATTTTTGAGTAAATCCTATTTGAAAACATATTTGCAAAGTGGAAAATGCAAATTTTTATGTAAAAATGAAGGTCTTAGGTAGTGTATGTTATGAAGATCAATTTTAACTAAGATAACCAGAAATTCCTAAGAATGAATTCCAAAATACAAGTGTATTGTCAAAGTTGGAAAACTAGATTTTCATTAGTTGTTATTGTGGTCTTGCAAAATAAAAGTTATAAAATTTTCTTTTGGCAAAAATTATCAAGATCATGTATACATTTAACTCATCACATGTCATTCATGCTAGGAAATCATTCGTATTTCATGCATACTGATTTATCAAGTAGAAACATTACAAGCCTTTACAAACTATTTTTCGGAAGAAACCGTTACTGATCAGATCTGATCTCTATTTTGTAACCTAAATATTTTCAAAACTTGAAAATAATATTATAATTAGATAGATCTTTCGAAGTAGATAGAAATCGATATATAATTTGCGAAATTCGAGTTAAAATGACCAATTATAGCCACTTTAAGTTGGGACTTCCGCAAATAACGAGAATTACGATTTTGATTAGTTTTGATATATAATTTGAATTAGTTAAGTGATGAAATACTTATTAGGGCATTTCTTCCTTGTTAGGTGATCCCGAAACCGACGAATCCTTACCACCAGACTACTACAACTAGTGGATTTCTTCCATGGCGAGTGAGTTCATTTCTTAAATAGTTGTGCTCATGTATGTGCTTGTAATTGTAGTGGCACTAGAATTAGGAAAAGATAAAATTATGATGAGTTGTGATTTAATCGTGGTTGAATGAATAATAAGTATATCGAGGCGAGACTTATTGAAAAATCATTGTATGAGCTAGTATAGACTTGGATTGTCTGAAATTCTCTATAATCACATTTAATCTACATAATTAACATGCCACGAATATATAAATAAATTGTACATGCATATCACGTAGTGAGTCACATTGCATTAGCTAATATACCTTTGGTGGGACAAAAGTATATTAGCGGAAGGCAAGGGGGCTTATGTTAACATTAAGGATGTGAGATCGCTTAAGTTAACGGATGTGGAGTAGGCACATAAAACTACTATAATAAAACAACAATGGTTATATCACTAAGAGAAAGAGATCGGGGTTATGGTTGCATGACTTATGGACCACCTCACTCAGAATTGGAATTTATGGTTGCATGTCTTATGGACCATCCTAACCCCGAATGGAAGGCACAAATCCATTCACATACGACTCCCGAAAAGTCGTATGCTTGTATGCTCATTTGCTTGTGCATTTCATATGGATGTTAATAACTTTTCTGTTATTTATACCGTAGACGAGTACTAATTATTGGAAATGAAATCTCACTAAGCTCGCAAGCTTATACCCTAATAGTTTCCTATTGCAGTATGAATATTTATGGCTATCTCCGAGGAGCCACTATCATCAAGTACAACTCTTGGACATTAAGGACCTTTTTTGATGAGGCCAGGACCTAGACGTAGGCATGGAATTCTATTTGAGTTTCCTAAATTGGTATTTGAAGGATAATATAAGAGACTTTAAGAGTCTGAGAATTTTTTTTTTTTTACGGGGGTATGCCCCTTAGATCATGTAATAGAATAAATTTAAATATAACTATTATGATTCACATTCTTGTTGCTATGTATGTCTCCTTAAACTTTTTCGAAGCAAAGTATGGTCCCTATATGTTGAACGTGAGCCTTACACCCGATGTTTAAACTCATGGAGAGGCTAAGATTGCCTTACTTGAGTTTAAATATCGAGTGTGGCGGACTGTCACGTTTAGGGTACCCTTTGGGGCGTGACATGCATAGTCCTGAGTAATCCTTCCCAAGCACTGAGAAGCATAAGGCCTTCCAAAGACACTAGAGATGCCCTAATTCGTTCTAATGAACCGAAGGCTCTTCAACGGTCACATGGGATGCTCCAAGAGGTTATAGAATGACTGCTGGAGGAAACTTGAGTTCAAGGTAGAGTTAAGGATTATCTATTGGTCTGCTTATGTGCCTTCTAAGAGATCCTAATGGCAGCAAGATTAATGATATGCTATCTTCTTTATTAACACATACATTCCTAGCTTCTTAAGGTCGATGATTCTTTAGTAGAGTTGGGCATTGATGTTCTCATACTCTAGGTTTCAGTGTGCTAATGGTTGGCATAGATTCTCTAGGTCTAGTATGTACCTCGGCCAATGTGCTCAACCTCTACTAGAGCCTAGAAAGTCGACTGTTGTTGTTCAACTGGCGTAGCAGTAGCCATGATTAGCACTACAATGGCCTGGTTGTTGCTTTTAGACTATCCCCTTCCTCTAGGATGTTACGCCATGTGGAGGAGTGGATCATAACAAGGAGGATATAGTTAGCGTTTTGGACTAAGAGTTTTGAAAACTTTCCTACAGATGGCACCATGTGTCTGAAATACCAACTTCGTCAGTAGAGTTTCTTCCACTTTGGAAGGAAGAAGGTATAGGAGCACTGCAAACCTATAAACACAAAAGCTTGATTAGTTGTGCGCCAGAGGATTATTCGACATAGCCACTTCGATGCTTAAGTTGGTTGTGAGTTCTCTAGGGTGCTTAAGAATGAAAGTACTGCTTGTCTCCACTATCGTGGAGAACTTACTTGTTTTCTAGAACTCTAAGGGTTGCTTATCGAAGGTAGCCATAATAAACTCCAGAAGGGGGACCATGAAATATTTTCTCTACACGTAGAGAATTCATCTTGGATTGTTAGCTGACCTGATTCACAATGCACAATAGTGCTAGGTGTGGAGTGCGATTGTACTAAGATTACGGCACGGGTTTGCTAGATACAAAAGGCAACAAGAGGGGTATAGGTTGCTAGGGAGATCCAAATGTCAAGTCATCATGGGCCCCCTCACCGAGGTCAGTGGTAGCAATTAACATGACCTCATCGCTGTTGACCTCCATCCTAGGAGCTGTAATCAAAATCGGGTATTGAAGCTTCTCAGGAGAATTGAGGTTATCCATGAGCTACTTGTCGAGGTCAGGGTGTAAGCTCCTAGATTTTATGTTACGTTTTATACCTAAACCCTGGAACTGGAAGTCAATCGAAAACCCTAAAGTTAACAAATTTATAACAAACCCCAGTGAATTTAGATCCGATAATCACATGCTCTAAACCCTTAAACAATAAAATTGAGTTAATCATAGATTATAATCCATAATAATATAATGAAGATTAAAAATATCATATTCGTCAAAATTTAATTCGTTTCAGACCCAAATAGGAACAAATTTCGAAAATCGTGTCCTAGCACATCGAATGATAAAAATATTCCAATAATGCCATTAGATTTGTAATAACATAAGGATTCCAAAAAATCAATTTTAAAATGTTTTGGTAGCTAAAAATATCAGATATATCCCGTTTATACGTATTTTTTTACTACTAGTATTAATTTATCTTGTCTACTATTCTACACTATTCACTACTATTTTTTTACCTCTACTTTTTCTAACAACCTTTTCCTATACTCTACCATACCTATTTCTTACAATTTACATTTCCCATAAAACTTTATTCACATCATACCTTACATATTATTACTTTTCATTACAAAACAACAAAATAAATAATTTCTCCCCCTCTATAACCCCAAAACTGGCGCCCCTCTTCCATACTTTATCTAATTTTTTCTTTCTCATTTTATTTAATTACAACTAATTTCCCTCCACATGTATCTATCAATACCCCATCTCACTCCATTTCTTTCGTACGCTTCTTTACCATAACAAAACTCTCTCAAATTCTCTCCTCAAATTTCCTCTCTAAAATTTCTTCCCAACTTTCTTTTCTTTCCCATACCATTACTATTTTCGTACAACATCAACCTCTTTGCTTCTACAATCCATTTCCTTACCTTAGGTAAAAATCTTAATATCTTATTCATGTTCATGTTAACATAACATGACCAATCGTGTATATTTCTTAAACCCATGGATATTATGAAAGCAACAATATATTCATGTCTTGTTTGGCAATGTTCAAATGATATTTTCATTATTGTTGTATTGTTATGTTTTATTATTTGCTCCTAATCTAACTTTTCTATATTAGTAAGTATATTTATGTATATATATTCTTAGAGCATATAAGCTCACTAACATAAATTTTATTTATGCTCATGCAATTTATTTATTTCTTTCTGACAATTTATTTATTTCATGCAAATTTATTAAGACCAGTCTTTCTAATCTTAGACTTGTCCTTGTCAAGTCAAAACAATTTTTTTCTTTTCGTTTCTTTTCTTTTCTTTTATGAGACTAGTTTATCTTTAATCTAGAAGCCTTGATACAAGCTAAGACTTCCAATACTTGACTTTATTTATATGGTCTTTTGCTTATTTAATTTGCTACATCTTTTATTTTTCATATAAGTTATTATTCTACTGTTATGTAATATGGTCATATACTCATATTCATGCAAAACAATAATGTTGTTGTCTAAATAAAATAAGTTCCTTCCTTTTATTAAAATTAAAGACTAAAACTCCTTAGAAAAGTAATGTTGGCACTTAGGAAAAGTTTCATTTTTAAGAGTTTAAATAAATTCAACCTAGATTTTTAAGTGATGATATTATGTAAATTTTTTCCAAGGCATAATAAGTAGTTCTTTTACTCTCTTTTTCAAAACACTAAAAATGAGCTTATTATTATTATTATTAAGTCTTAAGGTTGATAATCCTTTGTTAAACTAGTTTTTCTTAAAAATTTAATTAAAAGAGCCCATACCAACACTCTAATAAACACTAAGAACTAAAGAAGTTTCTAAGTCAAGATGAAAAATCAACTTACTAGTCAAGAAAACACTTAGAAAAGTAATAATATTAAATAACCTAAAAAAACAAGTTTCAAAAATATAAAAGTTTATTTTTATAAAAAGTATGAAGTAGAAATGGTAGTTATCATATAAAAAGTACTCATTTAAAATAAACAAAAATCTTAGTTTTCATTTGATGTGCTATAATTAATAGTGAATTTTCAAAGCATCTAATCCAACAAGCGTACTGGGTCTTATCTTGTAATATAGCATGAGTTAAGTGTCGATCCCACGGAAATCTATTAACTACCAGACAGTTATCAACTAATACTAATATCTAGGTAATTGATCTTTTCAAATGATGAGATTAAGATTAAACTAAATTATCTAATTAAGTATCCATATGAATGCAATGAGCTTTTGAAGAGAGTGATATATTAGAAAAATATGGGAAGGAGCAGAATCCACTTTAAACTATTGCCAATCAACTTGAAATCATGTTATAATGATAATTAGATTCATGGATATTCATAAGAAATTGTCAAGATTTAAAAACAGAGTTTAAAAACCTTTTAAACCATCAAAACAATTCAATAGCTTCCGCTAAATAAATTATTAGTAGAATCGAAATTACAATTATAAATCTTCCGATTCTATAATTGACTAATACTTTATATTAACATCCCCTAATTCCTTAGTGAGAAATCAACATAAAACATTGCATTAATATTTATGGACAATTTCTAAATTAGATTAAACTCCGCCGCTTCCGCAATTGTAATTTAATCTCAATTTATGAATTCATATGAACCCTAATTTCCCTTCCGAGTTATTAGAATTCTTATACACCAAAGATATGATGAATAATCAGAACTCAATATGAATATTTCATGATTCTAACTATCTTATAACATGGATTCAAAGATCATTTTAGCATGTTTAAAGCTTCATCAAGTTCCCACAAAATGAATTTAGCTACTCATGGATGATGATTCAAAAATCAGATAAGAAATTGCAAATGATTTCATTATGATCAGAATATTCAGATATATGAATTGCATAAAAGGAAAAAGATCAGATATCACCAATTCAAAATATCAAAGCTTCACTTGCAAATTCTTGAACAACTTCAATTTCTCTTCAAAATTCTCTATGGAATGCTTGTTCTAATCTATGTATTGTAGTATGATTTAGAGCTACTTGGGATGATTCTGAAAGTGAGGAGAAGACCCCCTATTTATAGGAAAAATTTCGTGCAAAACATTAAATGAACTTTACTGTTTCACTTTGTACGCCGGCAGTTATGGATCCTACGCCGGCGGCTTACAGGCGGTGTATCTTCAAATTATCCTTTGCGCAGGCAGTGCACTGGCAGCATTCAATATAGGTTACACCTGCAGGCCACTTCTACGCCGGCTGCTTAGATGTAGATCTAGCCGGCATATGTGATCAGAAATGAAGCGTTGGGCTGATTTATAACGAACGCCGTCCTAAAGCCGGCGGCTTTCACACCGGCGTAGGCATTCCAACAGATTTGTTGCTTCAGTTTCCTCCAAGCGTTTGATGTCTTCATGTCTCTTCAGATCTTTGTCCTACACTGCCCCAACGCCAGCGGCTTAGGAGCCGGCGTATACTGTAACTCCTTGTGCGCTGGTGACTTTCCAATTCTGAGCTGCCGACCTTCAAGTACGCTGGCTTCTTCATCTTCTACACCGGCAGCTTTGAGGCGGCTTTCAATGTGGTTGATACTTATGCTTTGCAAAGCTGGCAGTGCTGCAGCGGCCTTGAGTTTTACGCCGTCTGAACGCCGGCGGCTTTGAATGTAGAAATGCCGGCCTTGACTTCAATTTTTCCTATTTTTGATTCAAATTCTCTTGTTTTGACTTTTTTGTCCAAATTAGTCCTAAAACATAAAATTCAATCAAAACAAATATCTATTCTAGCTCTTGTGATCATCAATAAATTGTATAAAATATGATCTTATCATCATTTCAACAACTTATAAAGGAAAATAGTAAATTCCAATCTTCAAATTTCTAAAAGATATTGTTTTATGAAAAATCATAGTTTGAACAACAACACTTGAACCATGCATGAAATGTGAGTTTATATATATATATATATATATATATACAAAAAGGATTTTTCAACTATATATATATATATATATATGATTGCTATGGATTTTGGGTGATACAAAGTTTGGAAAAAATATATGTTTTAAAGGATGGGAATTTCGTGTCAGTTCTATACCGCAACTTTTTGCAACTCAAATGACCTTTTATGGTAAAAATAACCTAAGAAATAGATAGATCTTTTCAAGTAGGTAGAAAAAGATATATAATATGCGAAATTCCAAGTTAAAATGAGCAAGTTATGGCCATTTTAAGTTAAGATTTCACTCCATCCGAAGTTTGACGAACTTAGTAAAATAGAATTGGCAAGTTTAAGTAGAACTTTTATTAAATATTCATTTTGGGTATTTCTCTTGTTTGGGTGATGTGGAAGGTGACTTTTTCCACCTAGATGACTACTTTGACTAGTGGAATACCATAATGATTGAGTGAGTTTATTTCTCACATTTCATACTTATGTTTTTACTTATAGAATAGTGGCATTAAAATTAGGGAAAGATAAAATAAGAAAGTGCATATGCGTTATTTATATGGTTGAATTTATGTTAAGTATATCGAAGCAGGAATTATCTATAATCAATGTTTGATTTAGTATAGTAATGATATGTCTGCAAATTCTATAATCACCTTAAAATATTTAATACTATATCATGAGTAGTTAATTAAATGGATTCATGCATATCATATAGTGAGTCACATTGCATTCATTATTATACACTTGGTGGGACAAGGGCATAGTAGTGAGGTCCGTAGAGCCTGAAACTCTACATAACGGCGAATGGTCACCCGAACTAATTTAATGGCAAGTAGACACCCAAGTGAACTATATTTTAGCAGCTAGTAGTGGCTTGAATAAACTATAAACTCTTATTTGCGAATAACGGTCTATATGGCTTTTAACACCTAACCCCGAATGGAAGGCGTAAATCCATTCAACATATGATTCCCGAAAAATCATATGTATTTGTATGCTCATGTGTTTATTACATTTCCTAGGCTTATCTAAATAACTTGTTTGATTATTGGTTGTACGAGTACTTTATTGTGGAAATATTTCTCACTAAGCAAGTAAGCTTACCCCTCTTAAATACCTTTTGCAGCACCTGTACTTATGGATGAAGCCCCGAGGCTATTTCTCCTAGGTAACATCTTCTAGATTCATGACCTTTTGGAAAGAAGTCCAAGACTAGAAGTAGACTTAGACTTCTATGTAAAACTCTGGAATAATTATTTTGATTAGACTATAATGGACCTCATATATTTTGATAGGGGAATGCCCCTTTGACATATGTAAGACTCCTTATGTTTTATATTTAAGATACATTTGTTATGATTTCCATTCTTAATTGCTATTATGAATAACTTCTTAAACAATTTGTTTCAAAGTTTGTCCTCTATGATCGTGAAGGTACCCCTTTATACTTGATATCGAATTTTTTGGGATGACTAAGGTTGTTGTTGATTTCTCTCAAAAGATGATTTTGACGATAACAAAAAGACTTAAATTATTTCTTACATATTTTGTTTAAGTGTGCAGCATTAGATATTAATAATGTAAAACTATATCAGAAAGTTAGACAGTGAAATATTTATTCATCAGAAGGGTACTCAGAAGGTTCCAACGAGAATAGCAAGATTTTTTTTTAGTCATCAGAGGGAACGTCAGAAGGTTTATAAACTCTATGAGAATCATGTGTTTTTCAATTCAGTTTTAATTTATGAAGACCTAGCTCCAAAGGTGAGTATAATTTGGATATTATGCTCAATGTGTCCACAAAATAGGTTCAAAATCCAAAGGGATTAAAATTCAAATTAAAGTTTGTTTTGGAGTTCATGAACATACAGTTGAAGTTCATACGGCCTAGAAGTGAAATTCAAATTATACAAACTAATTATATTTGAGGAGAAAGTTAGTGTGCATAATATGAAGTATTTACAAAATACAATTCAGATTTTTATGGAATGTGTCCAAAGATTTTTTGAATCATACGAAGAACATGGAAGCTTGATAAAGCATGAACAGTACCAGACGATGAAGCTGTGCAACAAAGGATAAATCCAAGTCCGATTTTTCAGTATAAGATAAACATACAAGTTGTTGGTTATTTGATTTATCTTCTGAAGCTGGAATTTCGAAGATTATATCAAGAATTCAAAAATCAAAGTAAGTCAACAGTTGGATAAACGTGAGCTAATATTTCGAGGACTACACGCACGAAAATCTGGGACAAGTTCATCCTTTCGCTCTTCTAGCCGTTAGAGTAATGGGAATAAAAAGAAAAAGAGCAAGACAGAAAAAAAAAAAAAAGAAAAAGAAAAACAACAACGTGATACTCAATTTGCTACGGTGATAAAAGCCTTCTTACGAGAGAAATTGTCATATTCTATTGTTACTGTTCATTTGAACAAATAACTTTGAGGAAATTTAATTCTTATTCCTCTTGATTTGATCTTATATTTTTAAGTGTGAGTTGAGAGTTACAAGTAGGCTTAGTTGATTGATTGACTGAGAGAATCAAGCTAAGTGAATTGTAGCCAAAGGATTGGCAAGAACTTCTTGTAACTTTTATTGATTTGATTGGATAGTGGAACATAACCGATGAGGAGTACCGGGACCTTGGTTGGAGCTGGAAGAGAGGATTAACGCTTAAGGCGGAACCTCTATATATCGATTTGTACTCTCTACTCCTTATCTCTCTTTAATTTCGTGATTTAATGTTTATGATATATATGTGTGATATATGATCAGAAGGTTAATCAGAGAGTATATCATTCATATTTTCTTACTCAGAGAGTTAAGCAGAAGGTTTCTAAGTGTGAAAGTCTTGAATCACTTCTTATCCGATTTTTTGTTTAAAGATTTTATTTGTTAAGATTATTGTTTTAAGAAAGTTTTAAAGCCATTTTAGTTGAATAATCAAGTGGTGTGAAATTTGTTTAAAATTTTGAAAAATAAATTTTTAGAACCAATTTTCCCACCCTTTTGGTTATCTTTTCGGGACCAACAATTGGTATCAGAGCAATGTTCATATACTTTACTTGAGTGATCTTTTCAAATGGTTGAAAACAATATTGCTATTAACCGAGCTCCATATTTTGATGGAACAAATTATCTATATTGGAAAATGCGCATGTCTACTTATGTAAAAGCTAATGACTATGGATCTTGGCAGGTAATTGCTTTTGGAGACACACAAGTGGCTTTAACTGATGATGCCAACTTCACTGATGAGGAACTATCATTGAGAAGAATAATAAGGCTAAGAATCTCTTACTCACCACAATAGCTCCTTCTGAATTTTATTTAATTTCTTCTTGTGAAACTGCAAAAGACATTTGGGATACCTTGTCCAAAACTTATGAAGGAACTAATACTATTAAGGAAAGAAAGATTAATTGCTTATTACAACAATATGAATTATTCAAAATTAAACCTGATGAGAAAATAAAAGAAGCTTTTAATCGTTTTACTGCTGTGACAAATGAATTGACCTCTCTTGGAAAGAAAATGGATGATTCTGATTTAGTCAGGAAGATACTTAGAATATTGCCAAAGTCATGGGATGCTAAAAAGACAGCAATTGAAGAAGCCCAAGACCTGAACAAGTTAACTCTCAGTCAACTAAGGGAGAAATTACTAGCTTGTGAGTCACACATTAACACAACTGAGGAAGTAAAGGAAGTTCAAGGGCAATAGCATTCAAAGCAAGAAAAGCCACAAGTGATGAAACTGACTCCGATGATGACAACATTGAAGAGAGCATCGGCATGCTTGCAAGAAGATTGACCAAGTTCTTTAAAGGTAAGAAATATAACAATTTTAATAAAACTAACAAACTTAGTGCAGGAAGGAATTATAAAGAAAAGGAGGAAAAGAAAGAAAGAAAGTAGATCGTGTGTTATGAATGTAAACAACCAGGCCACATCAAGTACGAGTGTCCAATCTTGAAAAAAAAATGAAGAAATTCAAGAAGAAAAGCTGTGTTATGATGGCAACATGGAGTGATCTCGATGCATCAGAAAGTGAATCAGAGGATACAAGTGACAATAAAGAGGAAGCAAATTTGTGCTTAATGGCAGTGCCTGAGGTACATTCTGATTCCGATGAAGAGATTAGTGAAAATGATATGTATTCTGAAATGAAAAAACTACTTAAGGCACTTAAGAAAGCAGATTTGAAAATAACGAAACTAAAAGTTGAAAACAAAGCTCTCAAGAACAAGAAGGATGTTTTACGACAAACCAACAAACTACTTATTGATGAAAACGATATTTTGAAAAATGATAATGAGAAATTATTTGTCAAAACCGATGGTTTAAAGAAAGAAAATGAAGTTTTGAAAAACCGAAATCAAGGATCTAAAAGGTAGAGTCGAAGATCTATCACAGTCCATCAAGAATACGTTCAATAAATTTAACGAAAGTGATAAAAAGTTGAATAAGTTAATTAGTAGTCAAAGACCTTCCTTTATAAAACTCGGATTAGGATATGAATCTGGGAGTTCATCAAATAATTTGAAAAAGACAATTTTTGTTAAAGAAAATAGAACTGGGAAAAACCAAGCGACTGTTCAAAATGAGAACCGCAAGAACAATAACAGCAGAAGGTACATCAGAAGGTATGTTCAACCAAGTTATGCTATCAGAAGGTATAGGTATGCATATAGTGATTATCGAACACAAAATAATTATAAAAAAGGATATCAAAGGTTTCATAAACAGCCATATGCATGTTCATTTTGTAATAAAATAGGTCATATTGAAAAATATTGTTTCTACAAAAGAAACAAGCTCAGTACACATTAAGTTAAGAAACAAGATAAGACGAGCTTGACTTATCAAGGACCCAAGTTTGTTTGGGTTCCTAAAAAGGTTTGATCACCTTGTTTTTTATTTGCAGGAACAAGGAGCAAAAATAAAAGGAACATGGTACTTGGATAGTGGATGTTCATGCCATATGACTAGAGATCCTTCCTTGTTCACTAGTATAATATGGAAAGAAAAAGGGTATGTGTGATTTGGTGATGACAGTCGTGGTAAAATAATTGGAATAGGTACAATTGGTTTTCCCCCATACATGATTGAAAATGTTTCTTTGGTCAAAGGATTAAAGCATAACCTTTTAAGCATAAGTCAATTATGAGATAAAGGCTATCAAATGAATTTTGAGAAAAACAAATATTTTGCATATAATTCTAATGGAATTAAATTATTTGAAGGATTTAGAAAAAGAAATGTATATCTAATTACACCATCTAATATGAATGTTGAATATTGCTTTTTGACTATGAATGATAGCATTTATGTATGGTACAAAAAACTAGGTCATGTGAATTTTAATCACTTGGAAAAGTTATCTAAAAGGAATATTGTTGTTGGGTTATCCAAAATTAGTATAAAGCATGATGTTAAATGTTCAACTTGTTTAAAGAATAAAATGGTCTCTATTTCACACAAAAGTATAAATTTGATGTTAACTAAAAGACCTCTTGAACTTTTACATCTTGACATATTTGGACCTACTAGAACACTAAGTCTAGGAGGAAGCAAATATGGTCTTGTAATAGATGATGACTTTTCAAGATATACATGGGTATTCTTTTTAAAGCATAAATCAGAAACTTTTGAAATTTTTCAAAAATTTGCTAAACAAATACAAAATGAAAAAGGTTTTTCCATTATTTCTTTAAAAACTGATCATGGTACAGAGTTTGATAATTCATCATTTATTTCCTTTTGTGAAGAACATGGAATAAATCATAATTTTTCTGCACCATATACACCTCAACAGAATGGGGTAGTTGAAAAAAGGAATAGGTCAATACAAGAAATGACACGCTTTATATTGAATGAAAGTGGAATAGCTGAATATTTTTGGGCTGAAGCTGTTGCAACTGCTTGTTATATCATGAATAGAGTATATATTAGACCTCATACCATAAAAACATCCTACGAATTATTTCGTGGTAGAAAATCAATTGTTTCATACTTTCATGTATTTGGTTGTACATGTTTTGTGAAAAAGAATGCACATAATCTTGGAAAGTTTAATGAAAGATCAAATGAAGCAATTTTTCTTGGATATTCACAACATAGTAAAGCATATCGTGTTTTTAACAAAACAAGAAAAATAGCTGAAGAATCTATTAATGTACGTTTTATTGATGTAAAAGATGATTTTGATGACGATGATATGCTTGCTCCTGAAAATAAAATTAATGATATGAGTGAGAAATCTGGTGAGTGGGGTGTAAAGAGCAGGGAGAAGAAGATTGATACAGCTAATATGAATATTAACCATAATACCGAAAGTCCACAAGGATCTGCTAAGGCAGAAGGTAAGGCAGAAGGTAACATAGATCTAAACATTAGCAATCCTGAAAGTTCAAAAGCATAGAAATATAAATCTTCACATCTACCTAGCTTAATCATTGGTGATATAGAATGAGGAACTAGAACTAGATCTAAATTACAAGAGCTTGAAAATCACTTTGCTTTAATATCTGAAATAGAACCAAGTAACATAGATGAAGCATTAAATGATGAAAATTGGATAAATGCTATGCATGAAGAATTGAATCAATTTCAAAGAAATAATGTTTGGAACTTAGTTCCTAGACCTCAAGACAAATCAATCATAGGAACAAAATGGGTTTATAAAAATAAATTGGATGAAAATGGTAAAATTGTTAGAAATAAAGCAAGGCTTGTAGCTAAGGGATATTCTCAAGAAGAAGGAATAGATTATGATGAAACTTATGCACCAGTTGCTAGATTGGAAGCTATAAGATTATTACTAGCTTATGCATGTTATAAAAATTTTAAATTGTTTCAAATGGATGTAAAAAGTGCATTTTTGAATGGTTATATTAAAGAAGAAGTGTATGTTGAACAACCACCTGGATTTGAGGATACATTTAAGCCTGATCATGTCTTTAAATTAAGAAAAGCTTTGTATGGTCTGAAACAAGCACCAAGAGCTTGGTATGAGAGACTTAGTGAATATCTCATATCAAGTGGATATCAAAGAGGTACGATTGACACAACCTTATTTTAAAATATTATATGATGATATAATTGTTGTACAAATATATGTTGATGACATAATATTTGGATCCACTAATGAATAATATTGTCAAGAATTTGCAAAGCTTATGCAGGCTGAATTTGAAATGTCCATGATGGGAGAACTAAATTTCTTTTTGGGATTACAAATCAAACAATCAGAGGATGGAATTTTCATTCATCAAGAGAAGTATACCAAACAAATTCTGAAAAAGTTTGGATTTGAGAACTCAAAAGAAGCTACTACACCAATGAGCTCATCTATAAGGTTAGATGTTGATTCTCAAGGTAAGAAAATTAATGAAAAATTATATAGAAGTTTAATTGGATCTCTTTTGTACTTGACTGCATCTAGACCAGATATACTTTTTTGTATGTATTTGTGCAAGATTTCAAAGTAGTCCAACTGAAACACATTTAAAAGCTGTTAAAAGAATTTTCAAGTACATTGCTAGTACTGCAAAATTAGGAATTTGGTATCCTAAAAATGAAAATTTCGAATTAATAGGATATTCAGATGCTGATTATGCAGGATGCAAATTGATAGAAAAAGTACTTCTGGTACTTGTCAATTCTTAGGAAACAAACTAATTTCTTGGTCTTCAAAGAAACAGAATTCAGTTGCTTTATCTACAGCAGAAGCTGAATATGTCTCAATTGGAAATTGTTGTGCACAAATTCTTTGGATAAAACAACAATTACAAGATTTTGGATTAAAATATAAAAACATCTCAATTAAATGTGATAATACAAGTGCAATAAATTTAACAAAAAATCCTGTGCATCATTCTAGGACTAAACATATAGAAATTAGACATCATTTTATAAGGGATCATGTAAATAATGGAATATTAATATAGAATTTGTTTCTACTGAAAATCAATATGCTGATATATTTACTAAACCTTTGGATAAGATGAGATTTGAATTTTTAAGAAATGAAATTGGTATATGTAATCCTTTTTAATTAATTTCTTTAAAGTCAAAATTAAATTTTAAAGTTTAAATTTAAATGAAATTTAAAAATAAAAAAATAAAATAATATTTTGAAAATGGCGGTAATTTTCTTGGAAACATGTAGTTGGTGACATTTATTCCATTCCAAACGTCTATCTTCCTAAGTTCTTCTCTCTGATCACAAAAATCAAAATTTTTCTTCTCTCTGATCTGATCATCTCAATCTCTTCGAAATTCAAAATTAACAAAATGTCTTCAAGAAATCCTTTCGATTAGCATCAAAAGGCTTCAAATCTAAACCCATAAAGGAACAATAACCGTGGAAGATGATCCTTCTGATTCAAAGAAACTCTCGAAACCCTAACAAAAGATGGAAATCTCGAGAAAAACGCTCAAAGGTTCAACATGATAAGGGTTCCAAGAACAAAAACAAGATAAGACAAAAGATAAGGAATCATCTTCAGAGGAACCAATCGCATCCTCTGAAACCCTCTCAGAGAGTAGTACAACCTTGTTCATCTTGCTCCTCAACCAAAGGAAAGGAAATCAACTCAAGATCCACAAAGAAGTCTCCTCTAGCCAAAAGGCAGAAAACCACATCATGTAAGATTCTTGAATGTGCTTATGTCGATCTTAAATTTTTTAAAGACAATGGCTTTTTCTGGGAAGATTGGTTGAATCGTATAGGATGTCAATGTCTTTGTAACATTTCTGGAATAGTTGATGGTCTGTTAATCCAAGAGTTTTATGAACATCTAGAAGAATTAGAGGACTCAAAATTAAGAACAAAAGTGGCTGGAAAAGTTTTTACACTCAATAGGAAAGATTTAATTGCATGTTTTGATATGAAAAACCAAAAAGATGACAAAAGGATTTTACAATATGATAGGAAATCATTATATAAGGAACTGAATGATGGGGTAGGAAATTTTGTAGAAAAAGATATATTTGCTATTGAATTTGAGTTGGTGGTGCGCTTACTTCAAAATTGTAATTGATTGCCTTCTACCCAAGAATAGCAGTTCAACAACAATTTCAATAGAGGAAGCAGTGGTGATTTTAGCCATGAAGAAAAATGTGAGTCTTGATATGGCTAGTATGATTCTAAGACACATATGGAGAACTAGGAACAACAAACCATATGGCAACTTGTTGATGAAATTATTTGCTTTCAAGAAAATTCATCTTCCCAAAACCTAAAGTACCTATTTCTCTAAAGAAAATAGGAGAAACAAATTTGAAAAAGATGGGAATACAAGTTGTGGATAATTTCTGGTTTTCAAAGATGGGTCTTGGTACATACATCCCAAGTTTAGTAAAGTTGGATTTGATTGGCAAAAGATCAAAGCAATAGCTGAGGGGGAGCTAGTTATGCAGTAGAGAGTTCCTCAGAAGGTAATGAGGCTGAGAAAGACAAAGAGAAATCCTCAAAGAACAAAGGAAAAGAGAAAATGGCTGCAAAGAAACACGAAACATCATTCAGAACAGGGGTAAATTTGAGATTAAAGAAGGTGGAGGAAAAGCAAATGAGAGTGACTCAGAGAGTGAGTCGGAACCTATGCCTCCTCTTGATCCAAGTGGTGAAACCTCTCATTCTTCTTTTCGAATGGTTGTAGAAAATCTTGTCGATCAACATTTACAATCAATCAAGAAACCCTTGATAGAATCTATCTTGATTCTCTTAAGGAATTTAACTTTGGTCATGAGAATATTCCTTCAACATCTCATCATCCTCCAACATCAGATCAATTTCCATCTTCTAAACATTTTGATCACCAGCCCTATCATGTGCAAGAAGATGTCTCAACTAAAATATACCCTCTGCTCCTAATCAACACGTCGGTGCAACAAAACAAGCCGAACCTACAGTTTCTGTCTTGATCCATAGTGGTTCAAGTCTCTTATGTCTATCGTTCCATATATACAGCCAACAGAATCTCCTTCAACATATCAACCATCTGAAGTTGAAGTGATCACCTCTGTTCTTACTTTTCTTCACTGCATAACTTGGTTTCTACACCAATTCCAGCTCGCCAAATTTTTCGTCAAAGAAGAAGAAAAAGCTCAAAAAACGGATATTTCATTGCATATCAGAAAGACCAATGAATTTTCTGTTGTTGTTTCTTTTTTATTTTCCAAAGACTTTTATTTTGGTCTGTAAGAACTTGAATCCTTAATGTTCAATTGCTATGCATTTTCTATTATATCTCTTTTCTGATGCTAAAAAAAGGGGGAGAAGAGATAACAAAAATTATTATGTGATTGTTGTTTGTTGTTACTGTTAAAATCATGTATGCGTGATTGCTGGAGATGTAAGGAGATGTTTGATGTGCTGCATTATCGCATATAAGCTGAAATCATGACAATTATATGATTCAAAAAAATATTTCTTATTTTGTTCACATGGGGTTTTGTTATCATCAAAAAGGGGAGAATGTTGATTTCTCTCAAAAGATGATTTTGATGATAACAAAAAGACTTAAATGATTTCTTACATATTTTGTTTAAGTGTGCAGCATTAGATATTAATAATGTAAAACTATATCAGAAAGTTAGACAGTGAAACATTTATTCATCAGAAGGTTCCAATGAGAATAGCAGGATTTTTTTTAGTCATCAGAGGGAACGTCAGAAGGTTTATAAACTCTATGAGAATCATGTGTTTTTCAATTCAGATTTAATTTATGAAGACCTAGCTCCAAGTTGAGTATAATTTGGGTATTATGCTCAATGTGTTCCACAAAGTTGGTTCAAAATCCACAGGGATTAAAATTCAAATTAATGTTTGTTTTGGAGTCATGAAACACAGTTGAAGTTCATACGGCCTAGAAGTGAAATTCAAATTATACAAACTAATTACATTTGAGGAGAAAGTTAGTGTGCATAATATGAAGTGTTTACAAAATACAATTCAGATTTTTATGGAATGTGTCCAAAGATTTTTTGATCATACGAAGAACGTGGAAGCTTGATAAAGCATGAACAGTACAGACGATGAAGCTGTGCAACGAAGGATAAATCCAAGTCCGATTTTTCAGTATAAGATAAACATACAAGTTGTTGGTTATTTGATTTATCTTCTGAAGCTGGAATTTCGAAGATATATCAAGATTCAAAAATCAAAGTAAGTCAACAGTTGGATAAACGTGAGCTGATATTTCGAGGATTACACGCATGAAAATCTGGGACAAGTTCATCCTTTCGCTCTTCTAGCCGTTAGAGTAATGAATAAAAAGAAAAAGAGCAAGAAACAAAAAAAAAGAAAAAACAACGTGATACTCAATTTGCTACAGTGATCAAAGCCTTCTTACGAGAGAAATTGTCATATTCTATTGTATATGTTCATTTGACAAATACTTTGAGGAAATTTAATTTTATTCCTCTTGATTTGATCTTATATTTTAAGTGTGAGTTGAGAGTTACAAGTAGGCTTAGTTGATTGATTGATTGATTGAGAGAATCAAGCTAAGTGAATTGTAGCCAAAGGATTGGCAAGAACTTCTTGTAACTTTTATTGATTTGATTGGATAGTGGAACACAACCGGTGAGGAGTACCGGGACCCTGGCTTGGAGCTGGAAGAGAGGATTGACGCTCGAGGCGGAACCTCTATATATCGATTTGCACTCTTCTCCTTATCTCTCTTTAATTTCGTGATTTATTGTTTATGATATATGTGTGATATATGCTCAAAAGGTTAATCAGAGAGTAAATCATTCATATTTCTTACTAGAGAGTTAAGCAAAGGTTTCTAAGTGTGAAAGTCTTGAATCACTTTTGATCCATTTTGTTTAAAGTTTTATTTGTTAAGATATTGTTTTAAAAAGTTTTAAAGCCATTTTAGTTGAATAATCAAGTGGTGTGAAATTTGTTTAAAATTTTGAAAAATAAATTTTTATAACCATTCACCTCCCTCTTAGTTATCTTTTCGAGACCAACAGTTGTCATACTTAAGCTTTAATATTGAGCATGGTGGACTGTCGCATTTAGGTATCCTTTAGGGCGTACGCAGGGCATTATTTCCCTTTAAGGTCTTTATGGAGTAGGTTTTATGTATCCGATACTAGCTTTGGAAGTCTACTAGTCCATAACTTCAACTCAACAGGCCTCGACTGAAAATCTTCTATCAACAAGTGTGGATTACAGTTTCGATGGATGGATATATCTATTAGTGAAAATTTGCTTGGAACAATTGTTATACTAAAATGAAAGCTAAATGTGCCTACAAGTCAAGCTCGAGTTCATAAATTCTTAACAATTTAAGCTCAAGATTGGCTTGACCTGTTTGCAACTCTAGGTGTTACAATTAACATATTTGTTTATCTTCATTTTGATATTTAGATCACATATCGTAATGAACTCAGTAAGATCATTAAATCTATTTTAATTATGTTAATGTAATAAGATAAACCAATGATTATCACATAATTAAGTTGTATATGCTCATATTTTTGATAAATTCATACTACTACTTGTATCATATGAAAACTTATAAATGTTAGAAAGTTTTAAATACCCAAACTGGCATGCTCAACAACCAAATATTCTTTTAATCATCGAGAGGGTCTCCAACATATGAATTAAGGAAGTTTTTCCTTTTCTTATAAGGTAAATTGCACTGAAAGGTATCAATATTAGAGATAAGTTAATTCAAAGTATCAATATTTCAATTGGTTAAAAATATGAATCAATATTTTATAAAGTGAATCAAAGAAGGTATCAATATTACGTAAAGTTCGTTTAAGGTATTAACATTTAAATTTTTTTAGATAGTTTTGGTCATTTTTTTTTTTTTTGGGTATCTCATTTGACTTGTTTTGTAAAATGTTGATTGTCACGTCCCAAAAGGTACCCTAGACATGACAATCCACCACATACAATATTAAAACTTAAGAATGACTTCCCAAAGTCATGCGAAAGCTTCAATACCATATGTAAGACATCTATCACAACAATAGGAGACTCCGATGGGATATGTAGTTCGAGATAGTAAATATAGCATACAAGAAATCTATATAACTATCTAACTTCAACATTATAAAAATATGGTTCTTACATCATCTAAGGGGCATTCTCCTGATAAATGTCCAAAGAACAAAATATTAATTTAGTCTTTCACATAAAAAAACAATACTAGAACCAAAAGATTTTTTTTAAAGGAAATCTATTCTAAGATATTCAAAAGGATTTTCCCCAAAAGTATTCTCAAAACATAATCCCACTCGGGTATATGAATTCCTCGGGCAAAAGAGATATCAGTCCTGTGTCAATAAAAGTCTGTTGGGGTGAAAACTCAACTAGCTTAGTGAGAATATTCTTGAATTAACATACTTGTATCAATAAATTCAAACAAGTTATTAAACAAGCATATGAATGCATCAAGCCAATACATATGATCTACCAGAAATCATATGTTTGAATGGATTTACCCCTCCATTCGGGATTAGGTGTTTCGAGCGATTTAAAACCCATCTTTGAAATCCAACTTTATCGTTTATTTCAGGCTCCTACACACCCATTTTGAAATAGTTCTTTCGGGTTCCTATTCGCCCATCCTTAAATAGTTCTTTTGGGCTCCTATTCGCCCATCTTGTAGACTTACGGGTTCCGGCGAACCTCACTACTATACTCTTGTTCATCGAGCATAGTAGCTAATGACATGAGGCTAACTACGTGATATGCATGAATCAATTAATATAACTCTTAATATGTAGTTAAGATAATTTAAAGGCGATAATAGAATGTGCAGACACTCCATCATGATAGTAAAACACAATTTAATTAACAATAATTCATGCCTTGATATGCTTAGTATACTTTCAACCAATATTATCATGCATAATCCATTTCCATCTTTTACTACATTTAGTGCTTCTAGCTACAAGCACACAAGTACGTAAAAATAGGAGATAAACTCACTCGGCCATCCTTGCCACAAATTCTTTACTCGTAATAGTCCTTCGAATGATCCTAGCTTTGTTACTTAAATGAAAGAAATACTCGGAATGAGTATTTTGTGAAAATTCTACTTGAATTTTCTAACTCTATTCTGATTTGCATCAAAATTCGGGTAAAAGGAAATTCCAACTTAAAATGGCAATGACTTGCTCATTTTAACTCGAAATTTCGCATATTATATATCGTTTTCTACCTACTCAAAAAGATATATCCATTTCTAAGGTTATTTTTATCAAAATGGGTCATTTTTTGGTCCTGAAACGGAAGGGGACAAAACAGCAACGAAATTCCTAGCTTTTAAAAATACAATTTTTCCAACTTTCCTTCATCCAAAAACCCTTAAACATATTGTTAGTATTTCTCTTTTGATGTTTTGATGATAACAAAAAGATTAAGTATTACTAATGAATTTTTGAGTATGCAGAAATCTCTCATTTAATGTGATAAGTGAAATAAGAGTTTTCAAGAGCTAAGCAAGAAGTTATGAAAATTTAAAGATAAATCAGAAAGTAGTTCAGAGACAAAATAGAATTAAGAAGGAAACTCAGAGAATGAAACGGCTGAGCAACAAAACAAGACT
This sequence comes from Combretum micranthum, assembly GCA_024138025.1. Taxonomy (NCBI): domain Eukaryota; kingdom Viridiplantae; phylum Streptophyta; class Magnoliopsida; order Myrtales; family Combretaceae; genus Combretum; species Combretum micranthum. Next base: position 70,370 of record JAMXBD010004125.1, read on the forward strand.
GCTCAGAAGGTAACTCAGAAGGTAAACTGGGAACAAGAACAGGATTCGCACAAAAAGATCACAGTTCGAATCTTTCAAAATTATTTTATTATTTTGAAGACCCAGCTTAAGTTGAGTGTATTTGGGTAATACATTCAAATGTCTCACAAAGATGATTATTATATCCAAGGGGATTCGTTTTTTTTTAACGTATGAAAAAATCAAAAGTTTATGACAGAAAAATTAATTTAATCAAGGATCAGATTATGTCTGTTATTTATGGCTTGGGTTTATATTCAATGATGTTATAAAATTCGTTTTGTTATCAAGTTTGACAGTCAGATCAAGAAAGAAAGATTCGATTCTATTCTTTTGGGATTTAGAAGATTTTTTACGAGAAAGTCTATCTTCAAGATGGTCAAACAATGATATGGATAAACATCAACGTTATCAAAGATTTGGATAATCACAGAATTATATCAAGCACAAAATCAGGAACTACTGGAGATTATCATCTATCCAATTCGAATTCTCTAACCGTTTTCAACCGAAGAAGAAGGAGAATTTCAAAGTTAAATATCTCGAAGAAATGAAGACAGAGTGTGAAAAAAAAAAAGACGAGTATAATCAAAAGCCTTTGAGAATCTCTTGCAAAATTACTGTCATTCGAAATTTTCCTTGAGCTGAAATTTTAGAAACGTTTATTCTTTGTTTCAAAACATTGTATATCTTGAATGAGATTTGTGTAGAAGTGAGAGTTACTTTTAGTCTCTGTAGATCAGTAAATAGCTTGAGTGAAGCTAGAAGGCTGAGCAGAGTGTTTGAAGTTCTTTGTTGAAGAACAAGCTTGTATTCTTATTTCTTTTGGAAATAGTGAACATACCGGTGTGGAATACCGGGTCCCCGGCTTGGAGCTGGAAGAGAGGATTGACGCTCGAGGCGGAACCTCTATAAATCGATCTTGCAATCTCTTCTCTACCTTATCTTTTTAATTTCGTGCATATTTTATTGTTTATTCTTGCTGCATTATAAACTCAGAAGACCAGTCAGAGAGTAACTGGAAATTTAAGTTCTACTGAACATTGAACTCAGAAGATCAGTCAGAGAGTAACTGGGAGCAAAAATTTTTATTAACATATTGTTTTTATTATTTACGAACTTAATCTTGTCTGATATTATTCGAAATTTATCAATATATTTAAAATAGAGTTTTAGAAGCCATTTAATTTGAGTAACTAAGTATAGTGAATTTGGTTGAATTTTAAAAAGGTTAAATTTTATTAAATAACCAATTCACCCCCCTCTTGGTTATTCTTTCGGGACCAACAATTGGTATCAGAGCGGTTCTCTTTTGATTAATTGAGTGATCTTTGAAAATGGCTGATAACAACGTAGCAATGAACAAGGCTCCTTTCTTTGATGGCACGAATTTTGCATATTGGAAAATGCGGATGTCCACATACATTAAAGCTAACGACTTTGATTCTTGGCAGGTTATCTCACATGGTGATCATACTGTAACGATTTCTGATGATGAAGTGTTGACTCTACCAGAAAAGAGGCTGATTGAGACAAATTCTAAGGCTAAGAATCTCTTACTCATGACTATTGCATCATCTGAATTTTATGTGATATCATGTTGTGAAACTGCAAAAGAAATATGGGACACGTTATGCATGACATATGAAGGAACTGAAACTATAAAAGATACTAAGATCAATGCATTACTTCAGAAATATGAGCTTTTTAAGTTCAAAACAAATGAGAAAATAAAGGATGCATTTGATAGATTCACTGCCATATCTAATGACTGACATCACTTGGTAAGAAAATCCCTGAACCAGATTTGGTGAGGAAAATACTCAGAATTCTTCCTAGAACGTGGGATGCGAAAAAGACTGCTATTGAGGAGGCTCAAGACTTGAAGAAATTGACTCTTAGTCAGCTGAAGGAAAAACTCATGGCATATGAATCTCACTTGGATACCACGGAAGAAGCTGAAACAAGCACGAAAGCCATAGCTTTCAAAGCTAAGAAAGTCAGTGAAGCAGAAACCGAAGATGATGATGACAGTGATGATGAAGACATTACTTTGCTGGCACGAAGGCTCAATAAAATGCTCAGGAATAAAAGAGGTAAAAAGTTCAAATTTACTAAAAGAAAAACTTACAAAGGTGATGCAGGTGAACTATATAGAGAAAAAGAACAAAGAAAAGAGAAGAAGGAAATCATTTGCTATGAATGTAAGAAGCCAGGACATATAAAGTATGAATGTCCATCTCTCATTGAAAAAATGAAGAAGTTCAAAAAGAAGAACAAAGCATGATGGCAACCTGGAGCGACTTGGATGAGTCAGAAGCTGAATCAGAAGCTGCAAGTGAAGATGAAGAAGAAGCCAACTTGTGTTTAATGGCAGCATCCGAGGTAAACTCTGAGTCTGATGCTGATATAACGATAGTGAGATGTATGTAGAAATGAACAAATTGTTAAAGGCTCTCAAAAAGGCTAATGTCAAATATCTAAGTTAGACATTGAAAATAAGGCTTTAAAAAATGAGAAAGATGTCTTGAAACAAACAAACAAATTGATTATTGATGAAAATGACATTCTGAAAATTGACAATGAAAAATTGCATGAAAATTCTGGTAATCTAAGAAAAGAAAATGGTGTTTTGAAGGATGAAATTAAAGATCTAAAAGTAAGATTTGAAGATCTGTCAAAAACCATTACAAGCACCTTCAATAAGTTTGATGAGAGTGATAAAAAATTAAATATGCTACTTTCTAGTCAAAGAATTGGAAACAATAAATATGGACTTGGATATGAAATTGGAAGTAGTTCTAACCATATGAAAAAGACTGTATTTGTGAAAGCAAAGGAAGTTGCATGTAATCAACAACCTGTTATCAGAAGGGAAACAATGAATAGACCCATAAACAATAATAACAGAAGGTACCTCAGAGTGTGCCCTGAACAAAGATATCAAGTCAGAGGCAACCTCAGAAGGTCCAGTCAGCGATACACTCCAAGGTATCCTAGACAAAATAGATGGAACCAGGTAAATGCAAGATATAATATAAGACCTACCTATACTTGTTTCTTCTGCAATAAAGTAGGACACATTGAAAAGTATTGCTTTTATAAAAAGAACAAGCTCAATTCGAATCAAGTAAATAATAAGGAGAAAATGAGCTTATCTTATCAAGGACCCAAGCTTGTCTGGGTTCCTAAAAGGGTTTGATAGCCTTTTATGATTAATTGCAGGAACAAGGAGCAAAAATAAAAGGAACTTGGTACCTAGACAGTGGGTGCTCAAGTCATATGACAGGTGATGTTTCCTTGTTTACAAATTTAGTATGGAAAGAAAATGGTTATGTAAGATTTGGAGATAATAATAGAGGTAAGATTATAGCCACAGGTATGATTGGTTATCCACCACATGCTATAGAAAATGTTTCACTTGTAAAAGGACTAAAACATAATTTGCTAAGCATAAGTCAATTATGTGACAAAGGATATAAAATGATTTTTGAGAAAAGTAAATGCTATGCATATGATGATAAAGGTATTAAAATGTTTGAAGGATTTAGAAAGAAAAATATTTACCTAATTAAACCATCTGATATGGATATTGAGTGTTGTTTTCTTTCTATATCTGATAATGTGCATTTATGGCATAAAAGACTTGGACATGTAAATTTTTATCAACTCGAAAAGTTATCCAAAAAGAATCTTGTTGCTGGATTACCAAAAATGATTTTTAAACAAGATATTAAATGTGATACATGTCTTAAAAATAAAATGGTATCAGCTCCTCATAAAAGTAAAAATGTAATATCTACCAAAAGACCTTTAGAATTGTTACATATGGATCTCTTTGGTCCAACAAGAGTTTCAAGTATTGGAGGAAGCAAATATGGACTTGTTATAGTTGATGACTTCTCAAGATATACTTGGGTACTGTTTTTGAAAAGTAAGACCGATACTTTTGATGCCTTTCAAATTTTTGCAAAACAAATTCAAAATGAAAAAGGTTTTTCAATTATATCTATAAGATCAGATCATGGTACAGAATTTGATAATGCTCAATTTATTTCCTTTTGTGATGAATTTGGTATAAGTCATAATTTCTCTGCCCTTACACACCACAACAAAATGGTGTTGTTGAAAGAAAAAATAGAATAATACAAGAGATGACACGTTCAATGCTTAATGAAAGCGGTGTTGCAAAGAATTTATGGGCTGAAGCTGCTGCAACAGCATGTTATATCATAAATAGAGTTTATATTAGACCTTTCACATCAAAAACAGCATATGAAATTTTTCGAGGAAGAAAACCAAATGTTTCTTATTTTCATGTGTTTGGTGCAAAATGCTTTGTGAAAAAGAACATTCATAATCTTGGTAAATTTGATGAACGTTCCGATGAAGCAATATTTTTAGGATATTCATTGAATAGTAAAGCATATCGGATTTTCAATAAAACATCCAAAGTTATTGAAGAATCAATAAATGTGCGTTTTGTTGAAGAAATTAAAAATGATTGTGATGATGATAATACAACTGTGTTTTTGAAAAATGCTACTAATGATGCTACTGTATCAGAATCACCAAAGAAAAATCACTAAAGAAACAACGATACCTGATTACTCAGAAGCTAGATCAGAAGGTCAAACAGAAGGTAATACAGATGCTAGTGCTAATACACCAGATAACTCGAATGCTTGGAGATATAAAACGGCACATCCACCTGAATTAATAATTGGTAAAATAGATACTGGTGTTAGAACTAGATCAAAACTAAAAGATTTGAAAGTCACTTTGCTTTATTATCAGAAATTGAACCAAATTGTGTTGAATCTGCTTTGATTGATGATAATTGGATAAATGCCATGCAAGATGAATTAAATCAATTTCAAAGAAATAATGTATGGGATTTAGTGCCTAGACCTTTAAATAAATCTATTATAGGTACTAAATGGGTATTTAAAAATAAATTAGATGAAAATGGCAAAATAGTAAGAAACAAAGCTAGACTTGTAGCAAAAGGTTATTCTCAAGAAGAAGGAATAGATTATGATGAAACTTATGCACCTGTTGCTAGGTTAGAAGCCATACGTTTGCTACTTGCTTATGCATGTTTTAAGAATTTTAATTTATTCCAAATGGATGTAAAGAGTGCATTTTTAAATGGTTATATTAAAGAGGAAGTGTATGTTGAGCAACCACCAGGATTTGAAGATCCTTTCAAGCCTGAATATGTATATAAATTAAGAAAAGCTTTATATGGACTCAAACAAGCCCCAAGGGCATGGTATGAGAGACTTAGTGATTTTCTCATCACAAGTGGATTTCAAAGAGGTAATGTTGATACAACCTTATTTTTGAAACATTATGATAAAGATATATTGATTGCACAAATTTATGTTGATGATATAATTTTTGGATCTACTAATGAGAAATATTGTCAAGATTTTGCAAAGCTTATGCAGGCTGAATTTGAAATGTCTATGATGGGAGAATTAAATTTCTTCTTGGGTCTACAAATCAAACAAACTAAAGAAGGAATCTTTCTTCATCAAGAGAAATATACAAGGCAAATTCTGAAAAAGTTTGGTTATGAAAACAACAAACAAGTGACTACACCAATGAGTACTTCAATCAGGTTAGATGCTGACTCAGAAGGTAAGAAAATCAATGAAAAACTTTATAGAAGCCTTATTGGATCTTTGTTATATCTTACTGCTTCAAGGCCAGATATTTTGCTTGCTGTGTGTATATGTGCTAGATTCCAAAGTAATCCAACTGAAAATCATCTAAAAGCTGTTAAAAGGATATTCAAATATATGCATGTACTGCAAAATTAGGAATTTGGTATCCAAAGAATCAAAATTTTGAATTGATTGGTTTTTCTGATGCTGATTATGCTGGTTGTAAAATAGATAGAAAAAGTACATCTGGAACTTGCCAATTTTTAGGAGATAAATTGATTTCATGGTCTTCAAAGAAACAAAACTCAGTTGCTTTATCTACAGCAGAAGCTGAATACGTATCTCTTGGAAATTGTTGTGCTCAAGTTCTTTGGATTAAACAACAAATGCAAGACTATGGTGTTGAAAATAAATTTATTTCGATTAAATGTGATAATACAAGTGCAATTAATTTGACAAAAATCCAGTTCATCATTCACGATCAAAACACATTGAAATTAGACATCATTTTATACGAGATCATGTAGTTAATGGAAATGTGTGTATTGATTTTGTTCCAACTGAAAATCAACTTGCAGATATATTTACTAAACCCCTTGATAAAACCAGATTTGAATTTTTGAGAAATGAGATTGGAATGTGCTATCCTTTTTAATATTTTATTCATATGTTTTTTCTTAAAAATATATATATATAAGAAAGTAAATAAATAAATTCTGTGTTTGTGATTTTGAATTCAAAAGATTATGGAAAACGTGCAAGACAAGTGAATCATTAATCACGTCTCCATTTTCCCACGCATTTCAAACGGCCAAGGACGTGACTCTTCCATTTCCCTGTGCCTGCTATTCGTCATCCAACGTCCTTCTTTTTAAACAAACTTCAAAATTTTCTCTCATTTCGCGCTCTCCTTTGCTCTTCCAAACCCTAACATGGCACCACGAAAATCATCAAGACTAGCCTCAAAAGGTCCTAAAGGGAAAGTTGTTAAAGGAACGATAGAGATTCGTGATGAATCTTCTGATTCAACACGAACACTCTCTGAACTTCAAGAAGGTAGAGAGAAAGAACGAAAAAGAAAAATGAATCTGTCGAAGTTGACAAACAACCCCTGAGACAGAGCAAGAAAAGGAAAAAGATTCGTCTTCTTATGAATCTTTAGATGTTACTACCCCAGAATCTGAAGGAAAGACTAAGGAGGGTTCAAACCCTAAACCAGACGGTGACTCAGACGGTGATTCAGAAAGTTCTAAGGAAGAAATATCTAAGTCACCACAAAAGAAAGCGAGTTCAAAAAAGAGGAAACTGTCTTCAAGATCCCCAAAGAAAATGTCAGAAGCAAAAAGAAGAAGATAGGAAGTTCTTCTAAGAAAAGGTATGGGAATATCAAGATTCTTGATAATTCGTTCATAGATTTTTCTTTCTTTAAGAAAAATGGGTTCTATTGGAACCATTGGCTCGATAATATAGGATGTAGAAATCTGTGTAATTTGTCTAGTGAAGTTGCTGGAGAAGTTATCAAGGAATTTTATGATAACTTGACTTGTTGGATGGACTGAAGTTGAAGTCTGAAATAGCTGGGCAAAAAGTTAAGATAACTAGGAAAGATCTTATTTCATGTTTTGATATGAAAGATGAGAAAGATGATGACTTCTTTGTGTCCATTAAGAAAAATGATCTGTTTCGTGCAATAAATGATGGAGTGGGAACATATTCTGAAAAAGATGTGTTTAATACTGAGTTTAGCTTGTTGATAAGGCTGCTACACAAGATAGTTGTAGACTGTTTGCTTCCAAAGAATGGTAGTTCTACTACGATTAATAAAACCGAAGCTATTGTCATTCTGGCAATAAAAAGAAATTTAAAGCTTGATCTACCATCTTTGATTCTGAAGCATCTGTGGAAAACTAAGTTTAATATGCCTTATGGAAGCATGTTGATGAAGTTGCTGAGGTTTAAGAAAGTAAAGCTGCCAGAAAATGCTAAGTTTCCTCAGAATCTGAAAAGAATTGGGGAAATAGTGCTTATGAGAATGAATATTAATGTTAAGCACAAATTCTGGTTTGCTAAGGATGGAGCTTGGTATGTTCATCCTAAGTTCAGCAAAAGAATTTTTGATTGGGAGAAAATTAAGTCTGCAGTTGAGGGGGAGCACTTACTAAGTGCAGACAGTGGTTCAGAAGGTGATACCCAAAAGAAGGATAAAAGAAACCTCCAATGCGAAGAGCAGGAAAAGAGGTTATGAAGGAAAAGAAAAGGAAGAAACCTGCAATCATGACTGGAGGGAAGTTTGAAATTAAGGAAGGAGAAGGAAAACATCTGGACACTGACTCAGATAGTGACTCAGAGGGCATCTCTGTTAAGGGTCCAGGAGAAACATCAAAATCAAGTTTTAAGAAAGCTATTCTTGATCTGATGGAGAAAAGATTTACAGAAATGAAGGCTGAAGTAGAACACATGTTCGAGGACATGTTTACAGATCCTACTCATGGCTCTGTTTCATCTCCACCTCCACAACATGATTCTGTTCCTTCTCCACCAGTTTTTGAAGCTGACATGGATGTTGATCCTCCTGAGAAGTCTGAAGCTTCACATCCTGACAAGGAAGTTTCACCACCACCACAGTGGAACCAGATGTTCAATCCTTTCAGTTGATTCCTTTCTCTCAACCCTCTTCAACATCCGAACCACAACAACTCCTCAAATCATTCTTTCTGATGTTCTGATAGAGTATCTGCAATCATTCAATCCAGCATTTAACTTCTCCACCTCCTGAAAGCTCAACTCTTCCTATCGTTAGGTATTCTGGACGGAAGAAGACCACAGCTAGGAAGTCAGTCAAGCCCAAAAAGAAGCGCTAATTTTCTTTTCTGTTTTTTTTAGTCTGTTATTTTTTTTAAGAACTCAGTTGTTATGATCCTTTTAATTCAATGCATTTCTTTCAGACTATTTGCTATTCTCTTTTATGGTATTTATTTTTGCTGATAACAAAAAGGGGGAGAAGATATTAAAACAAAGATAATCATGCAAATAATATGAAATATAATGATGATTAATAATTTATGTGCGATGCAAGTTTTGTGCAGGTTATATAATGATTAGTGCAAGTTATATAATCGTATTTTAATTACTGAATTATCATGAGATTATGCAGATTATGCAAATGAATGGAGTTATCTTGAAAATATTTTTTGTTTTAATAGATGGGTTTTGTTATCATCAAAAAGGGGGAGAATGTTAGTATTTCTCTTTTGATGTTTTGATGATAACAAAAAGATTAAGTATTACTAATGAATTTTTGAGTATGCAGAAATCTCATTTAATGTGATAAGTGAAGTAAGAGTTTTCAAGAGCTAAGCAAGAAGTTATGAAAATTTAAAGATAAATCAGAAAGTAGTTCAGAGACAAAATAGAATAAGAAGGAAACTCAGAGAGTGAAACGGCTGAGCGACAAAACAAACTGCTCAGAAGGTAACTCAGAAGGTAAACTGGGAACAAGAACAGGATTCGCACAAAAAGATCACAGTTCGAATCTTTCAAAATTATTTTATTATTTTGAAGACCCAGCTCCAAAGTTGAGTGTATTTGGGTAATACATTCAAATGTTCCACAAAGTTGGTTATTATATCCAAGGGGATTCGATTTTTTTTTAACGTATAAAAATCAAAAGCTTATGACAGAAAAATTAAATTAATCAAGATCAGATTATGTCTGTTATTTATGGCTTGGGTTTATATTCAATGATGTTATAGAATTCGTTTTGTTATCAAGTTTGACAGTCAGATCAAGAAGGAAAGATTCTATCCTATTCTTTTGGGATTTAGAAGATATTTCACGAGAAAGTCTATCTTCAAGATGGTCAAACAATGATATGGATAAACATCAACGTTATCAACAGCAAGATAAGATTTGGATAATCACAGAAGTATATCAAGCACAAAATCAGGAACTACTGGAGATTATCATCTATCCAATTCGAATTCTCTAACCGTTTTCAACCGAAGAAGAAGGAGAATTTTAAATTTAAATATCTCGAAGACATGAAGACAGAGTGTGAAAAAGACGAGAATAATCAAAAGCCTTTGAGAATCTCTTGCAAAATTACTGTCATTCGAAATTTTCCTTGAGCTGAAATTTTAGAAACGTTTATTCTTTTGTTTCAAAGCATTGTATATCTTGAATGAGATTTGTGTAGAAGTGAGAGTTACATTTAGTCTCTGTAGATCAGTAAATAGCTTGAGTGAAGCTAGATAGGCTGAGCAGAGTGTTTGAAGTTCTTTGTTGAAGAACAAGCTTGTATTCTCATTTCTTTTGGAAATAGTGGAACATACCGGTGTGGAATACCGGGTCCCCGGCTTGGAGCTGGAAGAGAGGATTGACGCTCGAGGCGGAACCTCTATAAATCGATCTTGCAATCTCTTTTCTACCTTATCTTTTTAATTTCGTGCATATTTTATTGTTTATTCTTGCTGCATTATAAACTCAGAAGACCAGTCAGAGAGTAACTGGAAATTTAAGTTCTACTGAACATTGAACTCAGAAGATCAGTCAGAGAGTAACTGGGAGCAAAATAAATTTTTATTAACATATTTTTTTAATTATTTGCAAACTTGATCTTGTCTGATATTATTCGAAATTTATCAATATATTTAAAATAGAGTTTTAGAAGCCATTTAATTTGAGTAACTAAGTAAGTGAATTTGGTTGAATTTTAAAAAGGTTAAATTTTATTAAATAACCAATTCACCCCCCTCTTGGTTATTCTTTCAGGACCAAACATATACATGGATATTTATATGGTTAAAAAATCCTTTGAACATATATACAATATATATATATACTCATATTATATGCATGATTTTTTTAGTGTTGTCTCAACATTAATTTTTCACAAAATAATTTGTCTTTAAGAGTTTTAAAAGATGAAACTTTGAAAATTCTTCCTCTTAAATCGCTAAAAAGAAACTTAAAAATTCTTGGGTTATAAGTGATGTTTTCCTATAATAATTTCATTTTCTAAACTTTTCAAAGATAAATTAATTTCAAAAATTTGGTCCTTCAGTTATCTACAATTTTATTTTTAGCGATGAAAAATAAGGTTTTCAAAATTTTTCTAAGTTGTTGGTGTTGTAATATTTAGAGTTTGTTAAATGTATGTTTTCGTTTTATTTTATATCTTTTACTTCTTTAGAAATAAGTTTATCCTTTAAAACTTCACTTTCTTGGCAAAATTTATTTCTTTAAGTTGGTTTTTAATATAGTAAAATGATTTTACCTGATTTGAAAACTTTCTTTATTCTTAATATTTATCAAGTGGTGGCATAATCCTTTTAGGTAAGTTTATAAGAAAGCTTTCATAATAAAGAATTATCAACATTAGATTTAGAAAAAACTCCATTTTAACTTAGAAAGAGAGTAGCAATATTAAAAATTAAGTCTTGTAAAAACTTACTTAGTAAGTGACTTTCAAAATCTTTGATGAACCTATTTAAGTTTGTAAAAGATATGATTGGGTTAAAATCTTAAGTTTAATGCTAAAAATTATATTTTCATGGAGTATTTAGTTTCGATTTATAAAGAAATGAGTTTTCTTTTATTATTTGAAGAATCTTTATTATTAATACTTAAGTTTATGATTAGCTTGTCTAAGCTTTGGAAAGAATTTATTAAAAACAATACTTAAATCTTTTGTTGAAAATCCTTTGTTAAGTGATAAGAAATTTAGTTTAGTTTTCTTTATTAACAAAAAACCCATTTTTAATTTTATTAAGACAACAACATTCTAGTCATGTATGAATTGATTATGAGCAATGAAAAAGGGTAATAATAATACATGATAAGATAAAAAGAATTATAATAAGCAAATGAACAAAATAATATGGTCAATATTGAGAGCCTTAACTTCATCAGGCTTCTCGTGAAGTAATTGAGAAGCTTAGCTTCATCAAGGTATCCCAGGACTAAGAATGGACTAGTCCCAAAAGAAAAAAGAAAAGAAAGAAAGAAAGAAAAAAGCAATAATAATAATAAGAATAATAAAAGCACGTTAGTGAGAGTTAGTGAGCATTTAGGCTCTAAGAAATATATGGATATACATATACTTAATAATATATATACAAGGTTAAGTTAAGAGTGTAATAACAGTAATATCAACATAATAACATAATATAGCAAAATAACAAATTGGAAATTCTTGATATGTGCAAGAACAAAATATGAACATATTGTTGCTTCTATAACTTACATAAGCTTTAAGAAATAACACTATGGTTATGCTAAATTACATGACATGGGAAAAATAAGAGTAAGATATTTTTACTTAAAGGTATGTATTTGATGAAGAAAGAAAGTGATGTTTGTGAGAATATGTAGGTAGTGATATGTGAAAGATGGTTTTTGTGTAGAGGAAAGAAAGTTGGGAAGAGAATTTTAGAGAAAAATTAGAGAGAAAGTTAGAATGATTTTAGTAGAGTTTTGTTAAGAATATGAGATTGTATGAAGAATAGGAGGGAAGGGCATTTATAGGAAAAGTTTAGAGGGAAATTGTAATTAATTAAGTAAAAGAGAAAAGAAATTGATGGTATGAAAGAAAAGAGTAATTAAAAATTAATTTTAGAAAAAAGTGAAGAGGATTTAGTAATATGTGGTGTAGAAATTTTTATAGGAAAATTATAAAAAATAGGTATATAGGTTGTAAGAATAGGTGGTGCCAAAAGGTAGAGATAGATAAATAGTTATGAATAGTGTAGAATAAGACAATGAATAGTAAACAAGACTAATAAATTACCGATAGTAAAGAAAATAAGCATAAAAATGCGATATCTGATTTTTTTGTTGTCGAAAAATTATAAAAGTGATATTTTTGAAATCCTTGTATTATTATGAATCTAACGGTGTCATCAGAATATTTTTACTATTCCGAGCCTCAAGACACCCTTTTCGAGAACTGATCCTGCTCGACTTCGAAACACACTAAAATTTAACGAATATGATATTTTTAAGATTCTATATATTATTACGAACTATTAAATCCATAATTATCTTAATTTCGTTGCTTAGGATTAAAGAGCGCAGGATTGTCGGATCTAAACACTAAGGTTTGTTTATAAAACTTTATTGACTTTTGGGATTCCGATTTGACTTCCGGCTTTTT
>JAMXBD010004126.1:0-83073 GCA_024138025.1 Combretum micranthum
CGGCATTCGTTCATTTACATAAAAATGCTTTTTTTTGTAGCTTTGTTTCAGTGCACTCCGTCTCGCCGTCTCAATACACCGGCCTACCCTCGTAAGCCACTGGCGTTAAGCATATACACCATTGGCATAGAGTCGATGTTGACATTGTTTATCATCTTCTCCAATTTTCCATGATTCGAAAACTTAACTTTCTTTTTGTAATAAACAAGTAAATATGTAAGCCCCCAAATTTTTCGAGAATGGTTTTAGAATAACCGAATCGAAACCCTAAAATCTAACCCAAGTTGAAACCAAACCTTAATTAATTTCGATCATGGCATTTCATAAGAGAAGATTCATTAATCATTCGGCACAAAATCCGAGCATGAGAAAGTTCATCTAGCTGATCCTTGAAGTGAACTCCTCAATTTCTAAGGTAAAGTTGGATTAAATCCTAATCCTAGTCAAACTGAAGTTTCAAAAGTCAACAAAGATCAAGACAATCAAACAATTTCAACTCCGGCAATCCCGCATTCTCAAACCCTAGAAAATGAAATTGAGTTAATGGCTTATAATAGTTCGTAATAATATAGGGTAATACAAAATATCATATTTGTGAATTTCGAGTGTCCTTCAGACTCAAACGGGATCAGTTCTCGAAAAGCGTATCCGAAAGCTTGGAATAATAAAAATATTCTAATAACATCAAAAGACTTGTAATTAAACAAAGATTTCAAAAATATCAGTTTTAAAATTTTTGGTAACTAAAAATAACAGATATAGCTCGTTTACGCATATTTTTTTACTACCTATATTTTATATGTCTAATCTGCTATTCATAGTACTATTCCTACTATTCATTACTATTTCACTATCTCTACTTTTTCTTACACCTATTTCTTACTACCTACATACCTATTTTCTTACTTTTTATATTTTCAATACAACTTTATTCACATCAAACCTTACACATTATTTCTTTTCTTTACAAAAATTACAAAACAAATAAATTATCCTCTCTCTCCTCCCTCTAAACCGCCAGCCATCTCTCTCTCTTTCTCTATATTAATTCTTTTCAATTTATTTTATTACATAAAAAATTCACTCCAAAAATTCTATAAATACCCCTTCCTCCTTCATTCTTTCACACATTCATTCTACATAACAAAACTCTAACAAAATTCCCTCTCAAAACCTCTCTCCAACAAATCTCTCTCAAAATACTCTCTACCATTCCCTACAACTTTAAGAAGAAAATAATAAACATATTACCCATTCATCTCTTTTCAAATCCTCTATTAAACCTTAGGTAAAAATCCTACCTAGATTCTTTATCATGTTCATGCAGCTTAGCAATGAGCTTAGTGTATGTAGTCTTAGACTCATATGAGCTAAAGAAGCAACAATATGTTCATATTTTGTTTTTGTTCATGTTTATATTTTACATTATGTTATTATGTTGTTGTTATTATTGCTATTATTATTTTTGCTCTAATCTAACTTCTATATAGTATTATGTATATTATGTATATATATTTATTTAGAGCATATAGGCTCATTTGTTATTTATTTATTTTCATGTCTTGCAATTTATTTATTTCCTTGTTTTATGCAATTTATTAAGACTAGTCTTTCTAGTTTTATACTTGTCCATATTAAGTCAAAACAATTTTCTTTCTTTTTTTTCATTTCTTTCTTTTCTTTTCTTTTGGGACTAGTCTATTCTTGTCCCGGGTTGCCTTGATGAAGCTAAGGCTCCCAACATATGATCGGGATATCTTGATGAAGCGAAGATTCCCAATGCTTGACTAATTTATTATGTTTATTTACTTACGAGTATTTCTTTCTATCTTATTATGTATTAACTTTACTTTTACATTGCTACATATTCATGCATGATTAGAATGTTGTTGTCTTAAATAAAAATAAAAATGTGTTCTTTCTTAAATAAAGAAAAGTAAACTAGATTTCTTAACAAAAGGAATTTTCAACAAAATATCTGAATTTTCTTTTTAATAAACTCTTTTCAAATGATAAGCTAATCATAAATTCTAGAAGAATTAGTAATGTTGATTTCTTCAAAATAATAAAAGGAACCCATTTCTTTTATAAATCAAAACTAAATACTCCAAAAAGATAAATTTTTTAGCCTTGAACTTAAGATTTTAACTCAACCATATCTTTTATAAGACTTAAGTAGATTCATTATAGACTTTGAAAATCACATACTAAGAAAGTTTCTTCAAAACTTAAATTTTATATTGTTATTCTCTTTTCAAAATTAAAATGAAATTTTTGCTAAGTTCTAATGTTAATAATTCTTTATGAAGAAAGCTTTTCTTATAAACTTGTCTAAAGGAATTATTCTATCACTTGACAAATAGTAAGAATAAAACAAGTTTTTCAAACCAGGTAAAATCAACTCACTATTTTGGAAACCAATTTAGAAAAATAAAATTTGCCAAGAAAGTAAAGTTTTAAAGGTACACTTATTTCCTAAAGAAGAAAAAGGATTAAAAATAAGAGGAAACACATATTTAACACAACTCCAAATATTTGACTACATCAAAAACTTAAAGGATATTTTGAAAAGCATATTTTTCAATAACTAGAAATAAAGTTACTAGATAACTTAAAGAACCAAATTTTTAAGAATTAATTTACTTTTGAAAAGATAGGAAATGGAATTATAAATAGGAAAACACTCACTCATAACAACTCAAATATATTTTTGTTTTTCCTTCTAACAATTCAAAAAGGACAAATTCTCAAAAGTTTTATCCTTTAAAACCATCAAATACAAATTGTTTATGAAATATCAATATTGAGACAACACTACAAAAATCATGCTTACGATATGAGTGTCTATATATGTCCAAAGGATTTTTTTTGAGTAAAGAAAAGTTTGGAAAAAAAATCATATTTTGTAAACTACAAATTCGTAACTATTTTATACCGCAGTATTTTCCAACCCAAATAGCTTTTTATGACAAAAATAACCTTAAAAATGGATAGATCTTTTTGAGGAGGTAGAAAACGGTATATTATTTGCGCAATTTCGAGTTAAAATGACCAAGTTATGGCCACTTTAAGTTAGAATTACCTTTTATATGAATTTTAATGACCTTATAACATAGTTTTTAATAAGTACCATAGAATCAATAATAAATACTCATTATGGGTATTCTTCTTGATTAGGTGATCCTGAAGAGAAGTATTCATACTCGGAGGATTATTTTGATTAGTAGATTTACCGATCGACTCATCTATAAGAAAGATATATCCTCATGGCCGAATGAGTTTATTCCCTACCTTTTACATACTTGGTTGTGCTTGTAGCTAGAGGCACTAGAAGTAGGAAAACATAAAAATGAATTATGTATGATAATATTAGTTTAAAGAATGCTAAGCATACCGAGACATGAATCGTTGTTAATTAACTTATGTTTTACTATTATTATGTTGGATTGTGTGCAAATTTTGTGATCACCTTTAAATTACTCTAATCATATATTATGAGTTATATTAATTGATTCATGCATATCACGTAGTTAGTTTCATCTTAGGAGCTACTGCATTCGATGAGACAAGAGTATTGTAGCCGGGTTTGCAAGAGCCATAAATCTATAAGATGGACAATTAGGAGCTTGAAAGAACTATTTCAAGATGGGCGAGTAGGCGCCTGAAATAAACTACATAAGTTGGATTTTAAGATGGGTTTTAAAGAGCTTGAAACACCTAACCTTGAATGGAGGAGTAAATCCATTCAAAGATATGATTCCCAGTAGATCATATGTATTGCTTGATCACTTGCTTGATGCATTCATATGCTTGTTTAATAACTTGTTTGAAATTATTTATACAAGTACGTTGATTCAGGAATATTCTCACTAAGCTAGTTATGCTTATACTCCCGTAGACCTTTATTGTAACATGACTATATCTTTTATACCCGAAGACTTCATATACTTGAGTGGGATTATGTTTTGGAAAGCTTCTGGAAATCTTTTGAAGATCTTAGGTTAAATATCCTTTACTATCTTTTGGTGTTAGTATTGTTTCCTGATGTGAAAAACTAAGATGATATTATGATTATTTGGAGATTTATAGAGGAAAAGCCCCTAAGATAATATAAGGATTATATTCTTATAATGTTGAAATGAGATGGTTATCTAGAATTCTTGTATGTTGTATTTACTATCTCGAACTATACATCCCACCGGTGTCTCCTATTGTTGTGATAGATGCCTTACATATGGTGTTGAAACTTTCACATGACTTAGGGAAGTCATTCTTAAGTTTTAATACGATATGTGGCAGATTACCATGTTTAGGGTACCCTTCGAGGTGTGACAAAATAAATTCATAATGAAGTGTAGAAGTGAAATTTAAGTGTTGTTAAAGGGTAATTTTGTCTTTGAATAGGTAAATTTTGGATATGGGAAAGTCACACGAACAAGACGAAACGAATTTGTGAAAATAGGCCTTAATATGGCACTTAGGCCATTGGCCTAAGAATGTACGCCGCCGCCTACTTTGCAGCCTAAATCTGTTTTTTATATATGTGCAGTTTATGATGAGAATTAGGGTTTGTCCTGTTTTCCTCTGAGTTCTTCTTCTCCAAAGCGACCTAGGGCTTGTTTTCTTTATTGTTTGGTGTTATAAATCAAAGGAGAATCAAGGTCTTTAATCTGGGTAAGTAGATCTATACGATTTAATATGTAATCAATATCTTAATCATAGATTTCTTGTGTACATGAAGGAGTTATTTGGAGAAACCCTAGTTTTCAATTAGGATCTGTCCTTCAAGGATTCGATCAAGGAGTAAGTTTTGAATCAAGTAAGTTACATCTTCTTTATCGTAGATTTGAAATGAAAAGATTAATTTCAATGAATCGTATTTCTTCTTATTGATTCCTCAAATCTAAGGTTTTAGAGAAAGTTGTTCTTTTGGAGTTTTTGTCTGATTATAATTGGAGAAATCTAGGATTTGGATTTAGAAGATTATCCAAGTAAGTTTTTATCCTATTAAACATAGATTCTATAAAAGTTTGATTTTTATGATGATTTGTCTGTAATTGTTGGATTTTACAAATTAGTGTCTTGGTGAAAAGGAGTTGTTCTTGTGAGAATTCTGTGGAATTTGATTGAAAAGAAGGTGCGATTGAGGATTTCTCGTAAGGTTAAGGTTTTGGAGAATTTTGAGATGTTAGGGTTTGTTTATAAAGATGATGTTTATTTTGTTTCTGTTATATTTTGTTAATCATGAGATTTGGATAATTGAATTGTTGTTGCTTATAAGGATTTGTGATTTTGAAGAGATTGTTCTTGAAATTGAAAAAAGGTACGTCCTTACCATACTTGTTTGTTTGTGCTTACACGATTAGTTATAAATTTGACCTAATTATATTTGACTATAATTGAACCGTGTGTTGGTTGTAAGTGGCTGCAGTTAGTAAAGACCACGCAGAGTGTGATACTAACGTTGGCAACCTGATGATCTATGTGTGAGGTTGTCCCGAGTGAACTCATGCATAGAGATGATTCCAGTAGTTTATGAGTAGTGCGAGTATGGTACCTAGGTGTGTGGGAGATTCCTAACACCATGTAATATAAAGATAAATAAATTATAAAGAAGGGCAAATGTGTCATTTGATATAAAATAAGAGGGTTTTGTGTCAACCCTAAAGTATATAAAAGGATTATTAAGAAGGGTTAAAGTGTCAAAGGATATTAAATAAGAAGGTTTCATGGTCAAAGAATAAATATAATTGTATTGTGTTCACATGGCAAAGACTTGATTAAGAATGGATTTTAGCTGCTTAAATTGGACATGAACCTATCGTTTTTCATAAGCATATATCTCTATAAATAGACCTTTGACCTACGAATTTGTTACACCGTTCCTCAGCTAAAACCCTAGATAAATTTAGACTTGAGGAAGATGTATGCGAATGATTGGACGATTTTGGAGTGAGCCGGCATATAAGCCACCAGCCTATAATTATAAGCTACCAGCCTAAATACAATGGATGACGCCCTACACACCAGCATGGAGCTTCGGAAGAAAAATTTTGCAAAATGGAGGCCGTACGCCGGCCTTTAGGCTGCCGGCGTACAATGGTAGGCCATCGGCATACCCAAGAATGCCGTCGGCCTAAGTGGCAGCCTTGGATGTTGTTTTACGACGCGAGAGTTTTAAGCCGCCAGCTTATTTTCCTACGCGTCCTATCTATATCCCTTCGAGATTTAACTCTATAAATGCATCCTAAACTCAGTCATAAGCCTTATAACCTCTCCTAAGCCTTGAGAAACCCTATTAGACACTCTTCAAGGTACATTTCTCAAGGAATTGGATATGTAATCTCACATATTCCTTTTGTTTGAATTAGAAAGTTTCTTTGTAAGGATTGTGTTGATTGATTGGTGAAGGGAATTGACTGTTGGTGGAAATTGAAGGAAAACCCTAAGTGTGGAAATTTAGGATTTTCAGATTTACAATCAATTGAAGCATGTAAGAGTAAATTTGGAACTATAACTCATAGATCTTAAGTTTTTAGGAGAATTCAATCATATTTGTTATTGAGGATGATTTGTGAATGTATGAACAATGGTGAACAGGTATTCGTATGAATTAGGGTTTCTTTATTTCGTGGTGTTGAGTTGGAGATTTGGTGACTTTATGAATTTCACGAGTAAAAAAGTGTGTTGGAGACTCTAGTTTTGATGAATTAGGGTTAGGGTTTATATTTCTTATGTTGTTATTAATGTGTAATTGATTAGTGGAACGGATGATTCTTTGTTCAGGTATTTTTTTAAGAATAGAATTTTGATTTCTTAAGCGAAAACAGGTACGTCCTTACCATGCTTGTTTGTTTATGCTTGTAGGATTAGTTTATAAATTTAACCTAATTATATTTGACTTTAATTGAATCAATTGTTGGTTGTGAGTGGCCGCAGTTAGTAATGACCCCACAGAGTGTGATACTAATGCTGGCAACCTGATGATCTATGTGTGAGTTATCCCGAGTAGACTCGTGCATAGAGATGATTTTGATAGTTTAGGAGTAGTGCGAATACAATACCCGAGTGTGTGGGAGATTCCCAACACCATATATGTATTATATTACTTACTTTCCTATTCTGCTTATTTTTAAGGAGTCTGAGTTACTTTAAGTTTGGGATTAGTCGCAGATGATTTTGAACTATATTGTATGCTCAATTAATGAAAAGATAATAATTGGTGCTTGTTGCATTAGATACTGAGTTGTGTGTGAACTGTTTGATGTATGATCATACGCCTATGTTTTTGGTTTGGATGTATTGGGCCTTTGTGCTCATTCATTTTATTTTTTAGGAATAGGTGAAGACCATATAGTGTATGATTTATCTGGCTTTGATGTATTCATAGAACCTAGGGAAGACGTTAGTGGACTCGATTACCCATCTAATATGTAGATGGCTAGAGTGGAGTTTTACTAATCGTATTGAGTTGTTAGATTTCTTTTAGATTTCCAGTTGTAAAGATTTTATGAGTTATAGTTTTATGTTTCTTATGAGGATTTTTATCAGTTGGCTTGGTTTATGCCAACATAGATGTTATTGAAGTTATATTATCTGGAATTTCATATTGAGTATCTTTTATGTGAGTTATGGAGTTATGTGATGATATGTATTATGGCTTAGATATTTATAGCCTTTACGTGTACCTTTGAAGAGAGGACACATGGCAGGTTGTAATACCTTATTTTTGGGGCGTTATAGCTTATTTGGTATCGGAGCAATAGGTTTTGATCTTTATAGATACAGGTTATAAACTCCTTAGGACGGTGAGTACTGATGAGCGGGGTAGCAATAAATGGTGTTGCTTATCTAGCTTAGTTTTGTTTTACCTAGTAGTTATACATATTGAGTTGGATCCTTAAGTTGAATTTATCTTTTATTTGATGTAGTGTGATTGTCTATGCTAGTGTGCCATCAAGAAGAAGAGCCTGATGCTGGTTCCTCCGTGGATGGTTAAGAGGAAGTTAATAGAGGATAACCACATGAGAACCAGCCACCCCATAGTCTGTTACTACAAGATTCACGACAACTATTACCCCACCTGTAGGTCAATAGGTGCCAGTGAATGCTGCACAACTCATGTAGATAGTGAATACTCTTTTTGGAGTAGTTCCCAATAGTAATGGAATTTGAGATAGGAGATTCAAAGAAAGAATGGGAATGGTGGATATGGACCTAGGCGTACTGATATCTTGAGTTTGAATAAGTTTGTGGATTTAGTCTATAAGTTTGAATCAATGCCTGGGAGGCCACTATGGATGGAAGAGGTTAAGGAGAATTTTGCTGCCCTAGATGTTCTTGAAAATAAGAAGGTAGAGCATGTCTCCTATTCATTCTCATTAGGAGATCAAATAATTGGTAGATGAATACTAAGAAACATATGGTTAGAGTGATCACTTGGGACAATTCCATTAATGGAGATGGAATTTTAGAGATTTAGTTTTCAAATATAGTAAGAAATGTAGCATACATGATACAAAGTCAATGAAGGAAAATGAAGATAGTCTAGGTTTTGAATAAAAAGTTTTGATTTGAGATAAAAGATGGATATTAGGAGTGAATGGAAGGATTTAGTGACATAATTAAGATGCATGAGAATTTAGATATAGGATGGTTGTATAAAATGTGATTGGTGGCTCAATGGATATAAATCTGTGGACAGTAAAATGAGAAGAATCATTATTGAAGAATAGATGAAAAGAATTGAGAATGACTAATATAGATAAGAGAATTAATAAAATGAAGCTATGAAGATTCATGTGAAATAATAATTATAAGGAAATGATGTAAACTTGGTGAGCAAGCTTATTACAGTATAGAACATGAGATTCAGCATCATGTGAATTTGATGGATTTGACCAATCGTTTAGCTATGGTCAATAAGACAAAGACCTTGAGCAAGGATTGAATAAGATAAAAGATCGTGAGACATAGAAAAGTCAAGTCTTTTTAGGTAAGCACCAGTATTAAAGTGGGACACATATAACCGATGGAATAATATAATCAAGTGTTGGTGCATGGATCATAGTATCTGCTTATTGTGAGTATGTTGAATGTATGCTAGAATAGTAGTTTATAAACACATTTTGGGAATTGGAGTTTATTCTACCACATGGAGATTAGTTTATGTATAAGTTTGAAGTGTAAGGTAGTAACTACCAAAGAAAGTAGAGAAGGATCCAATTACTAAAATGAAAATTTGAGTAAGAATGGAGAAAATTTTCATATTATGGGTGAATATGTATCTAAGGTTAATATCAATAAAAGTGAAGATAACCTATATCAGTATAATTATGAAGAGTTAGACAATATGACCAATGAAATAAGAGACAATAAATATTATTGAATTAAGAGAGAATATTAAAGTTACTAAGCAGGCAAAGGTTTTAAGGTAAAAGAGATGAATGATTGAAGTTGACTAGCAAGAGCTAGTGGTAAGTAAGAAGCAAGAAATCCTCATAGATGATTAACAAATGGATTGTTAGTCGAGAAAAAATAGTATGTAGATAATTGAGAAAGGTTATGTTGAAGAATAGAGAAGAATATTAAGATAATCAATAAATTAAAGAATAGTTAAATTCTATGAAGATATGAACGAATAGGTGGAAAAGCCATTGCAAGAAGGAAATAAATCTAGTGAATTGCAAGATATCGGAAATCTCTAATGATGAACGTTGATGACATTACACTAATCTATGATGATAAATTTTAGGATGATTCTTATAGAAAAACTATATGAAGATATAAATTGTTATATAAAAGCAATACAAGTTTTGGAGGACAATTGGAAAAGTACGATGAATAAATAAAAGTTGTGAATTGTCTATGGTGTTTAACAGGGGTGATAAAACTAACTAGTAGATACATAGATGCTATGATCATAGGAAATAATAGAGCAATGTAAGGTTTGATCATTAGAGTTAGGGTTGAAAAATCTTAAATTTCATGATTTGAGTTTTCTTATTGTTATTTGAAGGATTATAAGGTGATTACGTCCTAAAGAAGTTTCAATGGAAATGGTGGTAATTAAAGGTAAAGTATAATGGTCAAATAATGTTAATGAGTTGGATAGAATTTTCTATAGTGCAATATACAATTTTATAGAGGATGTAATGATTGAATTATGAACAGAGAGATAAAAGTATATAATCCAAGAAGAAATTTTGTTAAGTAGTAGATTTGATAGTTATAGAAGGATATTGAATCCAAGCGAAAAACAATGACTTAATCTTGGGGCAAAGAATGTATTTGTATGGTAAAAATTTTGAAGACAAAGTGCATTAGCGTCTAGATATCAGAAATATTAGAACGTTAGGAGTATTGATGTCAAAGAATGAATTAGAAGTTATCTGGTATTTTGAATTTTGCCTAAGGATGTAGGTGTAATTTTAAGTTTTAAGTATGTATTGATGGAAAATATAAGAAAATATATGTATTGGAGATTGAGAAAATATATTGGTAGTGATATGATTAGTTAATGAGTATTTTGAGACTAGATGAATGATATGCAAGTGATGTGAATTATTTTTTATATGGAACAATAAGGAAAAAAAAAAAAAAACTAAGTTGAATCAATAGAATTGTAAGTAACACAATGAGATTTGGAGCTCCAGGTTAATGTAAGATTTGACCTTTGGAATTTAAAACTATAATTAAGATTTTAAGCTTTCTCAACATCGCACGATGATGATTTAATACAATGAAGTCGAGGCAAGATTTGTTGATGAATATTGTTAAAGTTTTAAGTTATAATCAAGAGGTGTGTTGTGAAATAACAGAAGAAGTGAATCCAAATTGATGGTGACAGTTAAGAATTAAAGAGACATCGATGGAATTATTTCTAGCTAGAAGATATAAGCATGAAGATGGGTAAATATGGTGTAAAGAATTAGAAATAAGAAGAAAAGGAGTGACAGAGAATTGATGGATGCATGGATAAAAAGAAGATAGTGAGTCGGATAACTTTCAAGGACTAAAGTTCTTTTATGAGGGGAGAAATGTAATATAAAGATAAATAAATCATAAAGAATGGCAAATGTGTCATTTGATATAAAATAAGAGGGTTTTATGGTCAACCCTAAAGTATATAAAGGATTATTAAGAAGGGTCAAAGTATCAAAGGATATTAAATAAGAAGATTTCATGGTCAAACAATAAATATAATTGTATTGTGTTCACATGGCAAAGACTTGATTAAGAATGGATTTTAGCTGCTTAAATTGGACATGAACCTATCATTTTTCCTAAGCAATATACCTCTATAAATAGACTCTTAACCTACGAATTTGTTACACCATTCCTCAGTCAAAACCCTAGATGAATTCGGACTTAAGGAAGATGTACGCGAATGAGTGGACAATTTTGGAGTGAGCTGACATATAAGTTGCCAGCCTAAATACAATGGATGATGCCCTAAACACCAGCATGGAGCTTCGGAAGAAAAATTTTGCAAAATGGGGAAATTGGCCGTAAACTGGCCTTTAGGCTGCCGGCGTACAATGGTAGGCCATCGGCATACCTAAGAACGCCGTCGGCCTAAGTGGCGGCCTTGGATGTTGTTTTACGATGCGAGAGTTTTAAGCCGCTAGCTTATTTTCCTACGCATCTAGTCTATATCCCTTCGAGATTTAACTCTATAAATACATCCTAAACTCAGTCATAAGCCTCATAACCTCTCCTAAGCCTTGAGAAACCCTATCAGACATTCTCCAAGGTAGATTTTTTCAAGGAATTGGGTAAGTAATCTCTCTTATTCCTTTAGTTTGAATTAGAAAGTTTCTTTCTAAGAATTGTGTTGATTGATTGGTGAAGGGAATTGATCGTTGGTGGAAATTGAAGGAAAACCCTAAGTGTGGAAATTGGGGATTTTCAAATCTACAATCAATTGGAGCATGTCAGAGTAAATTTAGAACTATATCTCATAGATCTTAAGTTTTTAGGAGAATTCAATCATATTTGTTGTTGAGGATGATTTGTGAATGTATGAATAATGGTGAATAGGTATTCATATGAATTAGGGTTTCGTTATTTCGTGGTGTTGAGTTGGAGATTCGGTGACTCTATGAATTTCATGAGTAAAAAGGTATGTTGGAGACTCTAGTTTTGATGAATTAAGGTTAGGGTTTATATTTCTTATGTTGTCATCAATGTGTAATTGATTAGTGGAATGAATGATTCTTTGTTCAGGTGTTTATTGGAGAATAGGATTTCAATTTCTTAAGCGAAAACAAGTACGTCCTTACTATGCTTGTTTTTTTGTACTTGTAAGATTAGTTTCTAAATTTGACCTAATTATATTTGACTTTAATTGAATCGACTATTGGTTGTGAGTAGCTGCGGTTAGTAATGACCCCTCAGAGTGTGATACTAACACTGGCAACCTGATGATCTATGTGTGAGGTTGTCCCGAGTGGACTCGTGCATAGAGATGATTATGATAGTTAGAGTAGTGCGAATGCAGCACCCGGGTGTGTGGGAGATTCCCAACACCATATATGTATTATATTACTTACTTTCCTATTCTGCTTGTTTTTAAGGAGTATGAGTTACTCCAAGTTTGGGATTAGTCGCGGATGATCTTGAACTGTGTGTATGCTCGATTAGTGAAAAGATAATAACTGGTGCTTGCTACATTAGATACTAAGTTATGTGTGTGAACTGTGTGATGTATGATCATACGCTTGTGTTTTTCAGTTTGGATATACTGGGCCTTTATGCTCATTCCTTTTTATTTTTCAGGAACAGGTAAAGACCAGATAGTGTATGATTTATCTGGCTTTGATGTATTCGTAGAACCTGGGGAGGACGATAGTGGACTCGATTACCCAGCTGATATATAGATGGCTGGAGTTGAGTTTTATATATCATGTTGGGTTGTTAGATTTCCTTTAGGTTTCCAATTGAAAAGATTTTATAAGATATTGGTTTTATGTTTGTATGAGGATTTTTATCAGTTGGCTTGGTTTATGCCAACATAGATGTTATTGAGATTATACTACTTGGATTTTTCATATTGAGTATCCTTTATCTGAGTTATGGAGTTATCTGATAATATGTATTATGGTTTAGATATTTATAGCCTTTGCGTATGCCTTTGAAAAAAGGACACGTGGTGGGTTGTAATGCCTTATTTTTAGAGCATTACACACCATATATGTATTATATTACTTATTTTCCTATATTGCTTGTTTTTAAGGAGTCTGAGTTACTCCAAGTTTGAGATTAGTCATGAATGATCTTGAACTATGTTGTATGCGGGATTAATGAAAAGATAATAACTAGTGCTTGCTACATTAGATACTAAGTTGTGTGTGTGAGCTGTATGATGTATGATCATACGCTTGTGTTTTTCAATTTGGATGTACTCGGCCTTTATGCTTATTCCTTTTTATATTTCAGGAACAGGTGAAGACTAGATAGTGTATGATTTATCTGGCTTTGATTTATTCGTAGAGCTTAGGGAGGAAATTAGTGGACCTGATTACCCAGCTGATATGTAGATGGCTGGAGTGGAGTTTTATATATCATGTTGGGTTGTTAGATTTCCTTTAGGTTTCCAATTGAAAAGATTCTATAAGATATTGGTTTTATGTTCATATGAGGATTTTTATCAGTTGGCTTAGTTTATGCCAACATAGATGTTATTGAGATTATACTACCTGGATTTTTCATATTGAGTATCCTTTATATGAATTATGAAGTTATTTGATGATATGTATTGTGGTTTAGATATTTATAGCCTTTGCGTGTGCCTTTGAAGAGACGACACATGGCAGGTCGTAATGCCTTAGTTTAGAGCGTTACACTTTTAATATATGTGTATTATACTTGCATTTAAACTACTCCAAGGTGTTTTTCTACACTTTACATGTATCATTCATGATATATCAGTACATATTACTTTTTTTAACCATCATACAACCTAGTTTCTAGCTTCAACATATAATATACTACATATAAAGAGTGTTGGGGTTAGATTTTACCTTGTATTAACTGATTTGAAGGCGTCACTCTCCCCCTTTGAGTTAGATTCAAACCTAGGAATAACAAAATATTGTTTAAGCAATCCTAAAAACGATTTTAACTTACCTTGTTTATCCCTTTTTTCCAAGCTTGTATTGGTGCTTTTAATGGAGTTTGTCTATGAGTTATACTTGGGCGTGTTTTGATGGCTCCACATAGATGAATTTGGCTATGATTTGGAAGATTTGTTGGCTTTGTTTTGCTGTTCATTAAGGGTTTTGTTTGAGTCTTAATAAATGAGTGTGTGTGTGTGTATATATATATATAATAAGGAGAAGATAGCAACTCTAGCTTCTAGTTTGGCCAAGAAGATGAAGTTTGTTCCATCGAATTTAACTTATCTTTGCCTATTTCCGTAATGCATTTAATGAGCTTATTTAATTGGTTTATTTTGATTGGCTATTGTTGTATACCCTTGATTTTACATGACCCGGTTATAATAAATATATAAAAATAAAATGTAGGATCATAAATGAACTATAATAAAAATATCATAAATCACTCCAAATTTTTCGCGATTTAAATTTTTAAGTATGAACAAATTAAAGAATCTTTATCACTAAGACTATAAAAGTTCATAATAAAGAATAAAGAAAACTATTTACTATTTACGAACTTAAGTTTTAATGTAAAATATATATATATATATATTAAAACATTCAAGTTAAATAATTCTGAGTCTATAAAAACTAAAAGTCTGATATAATCCAGTAATTTATAATTAGGAAAAAAAAGAACTGAGTAACAAATATAAAATTAAAATTTAATTTCTAATCTAATAAAAAGTCTAGAATAAATTTATAAATAGAAATGATTTCATATGTAATTTCAAATATTAAAGATTTATAATAAAGTCGAATTAAAGGCAATATAATTATTAATTTATCAAAATACCACGAAACGAAACTTTTAAACAAATAAAATACAATTTATGATAGCAGGTATAAAAACATAAAAGTAAAAGTATTAAACTAAAGATTCTATGTATACGATCGTATTCAGAATATTTAATATCGTTAATATGTAATTTTTTATCCAAAAATATTATGAAATCAGTATTTATCATATGTGTCATTTAGATCCACAAAATTAATTTTTTTCACTAATTTATATTTCCCTACTCTTTACATATTTATTGGTTATAAATTTATCATCTTCTTTTTATTTTCATATTTCTATATATCCAAACTCACTTGCATTTTTTTCCCTATTTTGCTTTGTTACGTAGTTACGTATGAATTCACTTTCAAAGTTGAAATCCTTCCCTGGACGCGGACAAATTCAAAAGAAAAAGCGAAAATTCAAACACATATATACAAATCTTTAATAGAAATTCTGTGTATACTATAGTGTTTAGAATATTTAATAACGTGAATATGGAACTTCTCATCTAAAAATATTACTAAATCAGTATTTAATATACATATCACTTAAACCCACAAAATTGATTTTTTTCACAATTTTATATTTTACTCCTTCCTTATACGGTTATAAATTCATTATCTTATCTTTATATTTTATTTATATATATCCTGAACCTAAAATAATTATCAACTAATTAATATATAACTAATATATATATATATATATATATTTACAACTTGCTGGAGACGGATTTGCATGGATTGAAGGGCTGTGATCTTCTCAATTGTGGTGAGCCGAATTTCCTCCAATAATGTACATGAAAGTCAATATAAATCTAATCCTAGGCCAATATAAACATGCCAAATCACCCACCAATTAATGACAATAAAACAAGCTGATCAAACAGCAACAAATGCAAGCAATTCGTTCAAATATGAAGGAGAAACACGGCCGATTATTACGTTTTGTTTATATATAACATACTAAGGACCTTAGAAGAAGGAGCAAACGGACTTCAAACCCTCTCAAATTTTCCAGAACTCATCTACATCTCATTAGAAGTAGAACTAACCTAGAAAACAATTTTTAAACGCTCATATCCACTCCGTTCGAAAATTCAAACCAAAAACTGGGAAAAAAACGTTCCAAAACAAGCTTGAGGTAAGTGATTTTCATTCCGCGAGTTTTCTTCTAGTTTTATGAATTGAGACTGACTTATAAACATCTTAGGAGTCTTTCAGATCCAAAATCTCGACGTTTTAACGTCGGGATTCGTCGGAAATGGCCATGACTCATCGGGGAAGACGATGAACAGTACTTCCCGATGAGCCCAGGCTTGGTGTACGGGCATACATAACCCGTATACCATTGACCAGCAACGGTGTACGGGCGTACATAACCCGTAGACCCCTCGGCTAGCAACGTGTACGGGCGTACATAACCCGTGCAACCCTTAGCTAGCACGTTGTACGGGCGTACTCAACCCGTGCAACTCTCGGCCAGCCACGGTGTACGGGCGTACTCGACCCCGTGTACCCCTCGGCCAGTAGAAAAACGAAGTTAAATATAAATAATTATATAATAAATAATAATTTAAATAATTTTAGAATGTTTATTCTTTTTCTTGTATTTATTTTTCTGGAATAGTAATAGTAATATTATAATATAATCATATTAAATCCGAAAGTTATTTATTTAAATTTAAAAATAAAATTATTTTTCTGATATAGGATGTTTAATTATTTGATCTATTACTATTAATCTAAAAAGAAATTTACTTTAGAAATATAAATTATGTTGTTACATAATTTCTACATAATAGATTCTAATTATTAATATCCTTAATATTATTAAAAGATTTTTTAGAATTTCGAAATATTATTTTTGAAATAATAATAAATATGGATATAAGACTAAAATTACTTTAGAATAATATTAATTAAAATATATAAGACAATTAGTAAAATTCTTAATGTAATAGAATATAATCTATTTTCGGAAATTTATTATTATAATTGTTATTATTATTATTGATATCATTATTATTATTAGTATTATTAATATTATAATTGTTTTTGGTGATATTATCGATGATAATTATTAATGCTTATGAAAAGAGAAAAATAATTTTGAAAATAGTTATAATTAAGTTAATAAATTATTTTATTAGTAAATATGTTTTCTTACTAAGATATATATATATATATATGTATAAATTATGAGTTAGTGAATACTAAGTATATACTAGCATAATTGTATATAAATAGATAACAATTAAAGATCAAGAGAAACAAAATGAAAATAAATAACAAATGATTATTTCTTACTATAAAGGTTAGAACCTTAAAAAGTCCTTAGAAATAATAGAAACTTTATCAAATATAGAATATTTAGATTTATAGGAATTCGATTAAATTAATAGATACCGTAATAATTAAGTTTAATTTAAAATTAGGTGATTAAAATTAACACCCTTAATTTTAGGAAGACTTCTTTTACAGGAATCATCGTATAATAATAAAATATGTTATTTCATTCCATAGGAATAAATCGATTCTCGGACTACCAGTAGCTTATTACAGCAAGATAGCGAGGACCACAGGTGAGGGACTTTGACCTTATCATATTTGCTTGTGCTTGTAATTAGTTGCATTGATAATAACATATCAAACTGAATTGCATGTGGGTTCGGGTAAATCGTATGCTGCTTGGTGTATGTATGATTGCCAAACATCTTATTATAATTGTATGATGACAATTGTATGGAGCATGTTGATGTTTGTCTGTAATTGTATTATCATCCTGAACCTGACTAAAAACTATTAGTACCATAAAATGAAATGGGCATGCATCGCATATATTGCATATTTGCATCTCTAAAAGCGTAGTAGTCTATTACGTATTGGCCATCCGGGACTTTGATAATGCTTGGTTGACCTAGGCTAAAGGCTATTAGATCAACGCAAGGTTACCTTTGATTCTATTGGTACCATAAGAACTAAGTGGTAAATGAAGGACGCCGCTTATGGTATTGTTTGGATGACTAATGCTTAGGGAGTTGCTTAAGGTATGTACAGAGGATGGTTTGTGAAGCTATTATAAGTAAAAGTAATAACCCTAATACGAGAAATCGTAGATTCCTCTGTATGCTTGGCTTCTTCTGGATAGACTATGTACTACTGGTTCCTTCAACCCTGATGAGAGGGGTAAATCTCCATCCTGCTTTGGACTCCGGATTCTCCAGGCTTGTAATTGTTCATATGCTTGATTGTGGCATTACATATGTTTGCTAAGTAAACTTGATTTCCATTGTTTGATATGTGGTCTGGTCAGGACATCTCACTGAGCGTGTGGTTTTGCTCACCCTCCAACAGTCTTTGTGCAGGTAGAACGTTAGCTGGGATTGGGTTAAGCATGAGTGAAGAGTGCTACATCAAAAGACCTTGCTGAAGATAGTTTCATAGATTATATTGGTCTCAAAGAACAAATTATATAAATGGTATAATTGATTACAATCTTGTATTTTATAGGTTTGATCTCAATTTCATTATTTAGTAGGGGATACCGATTCTCTACGGTTTCTGGCAAACTAAGGAAAATCGGAATCCTTAGTATTTATATAATATAGTAGTTTGACTACATTACATGTAACAATTATAAGAAAGAGTCTTGTAATATCTGACTTGCAAGACGGTTCTCATATTACGGGTGCACACGTGGTATGATGACTATAGGATGATACTACTAGGCCCTATTTTGGGGCGTGACAATTGTACATTTTTCTTGACTTTTATTTGTTCTTCTTTGACTCTTCTGTTCCAAAAATTCAGCTGACAAATATCAATGCAATCTAGCCATGTATTTTATACCACTTGCACTGTATATGTCCATTATATATCAAAATACCATTTATTTAATTATTTAGCTTAGTTTCAGGGTAGTTTATTAAGTTAAACGAGTACAAATATAACAGTTATGTAGGAGTTCTATCTCCAAAAATTCATATAAAGCTTTCACAAATTTTCTAGGTTATTATTTAGTTCAACTTTGGGTTTAAAGTTTATGCGATTAAGTATTTTTTTTAGGGTTTGATCTCCCGTGATTAGGGTTTTCAAGACTTAATAGGTCAATTTTCGTTTTAGTCTCTAATAGCTTTAGAATTTACTAACTAGAATAATGATGTGATCTAATATTTATTTGGAGTTTAGATTATTAATTATGGTTTTTTTTTTGTTTCTATTGTGTATTTATAACCGTAACGATCTATCCTTAAATTTCCATTTTTAACTATAAACTTTATTAAAAATTGGCTTTCTAATACTCTTGAGATCCTATTCAAATTATCTCTATACTTTGGATTTTCGATACTAGCTATGAAATCTTAACTTTGATATCTGCTGCTATCTATAGGACTTTGTTTAAGGATTTGAAATTATATATAAGCTCATTACTACTTGTAATTTCATTGTAAGGTCTTTGTTGAGTCCTATATTACCCATCTATATTTTATATTTGTATTTCTATTCATTTCTACTTGTATGAAAAATCTCTAGGTTTACATTACAACTTTGGAAGGATGCGGTAGTTCAATGCTTAGGCCCCATGGGGTGCGTAGCTAGGCTTCATAGGTAGTAAATAGGGAAATTTTCGAAAATGGCTAGTCATTTGGAGTAGCAATAACATTAGGACCATGTATAAAGCATTACGGAAGGTTGTGCTCATTGATGGTAAGACACAAGGAGATGAATAGGATGAAACTATTTCTTTCTTTTCTTTTCTGAGAAGTTATGGTGGCTTGCCAATCCTCCTAATGCGTGATTCAAGACCACATCCATTCCCTATTGTTGAACTCTTAATTAATAATTACTTATGTTGTTGTTAAACTAGAATAGGTATGTGTGGCATGTGGTATGTGTTTGTTTATTGTGCACTCAGTTTCACACCTTGTCCTTTTAATATATTAGATAATATTGGTGTTTTACACGTGGACTTACATCAAGACTAGTTGGGTTTTTGGGACAAGGACTTTAAGGGACGTTTGAGCATATGGCTACACATAATGTGGGCATCTATGAATTTAAAGTAGGTTTTTGTTGAAAAATTATTTATTTATGATTTTCTTTTATGGATGATTGTAATTTAACTATATTAGGACTATAATGATGTGAGTTAAACCTTTAGGTGGTGTAATGAGACATAGTTGATTCATATGACAGACATAGTTCTACTACAATCCAACAAGGTAAAGAGGCCAACATTTACGTACTCAAATTTATTTGTCCACTCAATGAGAAAAACATTATTACACATCTAAACCTACCTAAAATAAGAGAATAAATTGAGTCATGTTGTCGCTCTTATAAAAAAAGAATAATAATTGGTAAATTTGTTGAATATGTCAAATAAGAGCTATAATTTGTTGAATATGTCAAACCTACAACAAAACAACATGAATAAAACTGAAGGACTTAAGCACAAATCAAACATGGATAAGCTAATTAAATTGAACAAAAGATACATAGCTAACTAGTCGATTTGACGTAGACGTAGATTTTTTGTTTTTTTTATATAGTTTCTAGTTTTACTCAAACATATTGGTCAAAAAATGTTTAATTTGATTGTTGATTAATTACATGTAAGATAATACCTATGAAAAGTTTATAGTTATATTTATTTATACCATCTTCATAGATAATGTGTTATATAATGGCTAACTAGTTCAAGCAATTCTCTAACACACATACACGGAGGTTAAGATGATGATATTTGTAATTAATTCTTTCTAATAGATCATTCTCTCCATTTGCTAGTCCTACTTCCATAAGATTTATGGAGAGTATAATCTAATGAGAAAAATGATTATGATTGGGGTATTATTAGAATACAAAGGGAAAAAAGTTGAAAATCATATGAAAAACTATAAGAACAATTAGAGTAAATGCACTAAATGAAGACATTTCAAATTTTATTAACTAACACATAAAATGATTCATTTTTCATGAAATGGAGCATTTTTTGTGAGCAAATACTAATAATGATATAGTGTTTAGGCAAGTTGTCAAGTGCGGGAGAGGGAGGGAGGGACGGGAGGGATAGATGAGGTTGAATAAAACTCAAAATGATTAAACAATGTAAAAAAGTGATTATAGAAAAAACTATATATCATTATTGGATCTATTGATATTTAAATTTAGACATACACATTGAAACTTATGATAATTGTTGCTCATAATTCGATCTAAACATTAAATTTCTATCAAAATCAAGAAGCATAAAAAAAGGAATAGAAAATCAAAACTAAGTTATGCTATGAGTGCTTGAAAATACAACGAATAGTAAACTATATCATAATAGTTTACAAAAAAATAATAATATTAAATTAATATAATACCTTTTTTTTTCCTCTGTAATATGTTTTTCTTTAATTGAAAAAATATATGATTGTATTTTTAATACATGTATTATTTGTTTTCTCAATATACTATGATCTTATTTAATACTAAATCGATTATACCTTTATTTATAACATTAAATAAAATAATTAATTTGCTAATTAGGTCATTTTTATTCGTAATATCACCCGAATTCCAATTCAAAGGGAATGTAATAGAGTTGTAATGGCTATTATAATATTCACTTAGTATAAAAAGTAAAACAAGTAATTATTAGAGTAAAAGGTAAAATATCTATAATGCCTCTTGTATTTTATTATAGAGAGAGAATAATTGTATAGGTGTTATTATCAAGAAAGGGGTATTTATGACAAAGTTGAAAAATATACCATTGAATTGCAATTCATGGGTTAGAGACATGAATTGCTATTCATTATTTTACATACTAGTAATTCATTATGGATTGCCATTCCTTTAAAGTAAACACTGTAATATCAGCTTTACTTTGAATGAGGAAGGAATGAATAATTATTCATGTCAAGTGGACAAATTGTTCTTGATAGACTATAATCTTATTTCAAATGAGTTAATTACTTAATAGCTAAAATAGTTTCTTCTTTTTTTTTTTGTCCTTTCAAAGTAATGGGTTGAAAAAAAATATAAACAAAAAAAGTTAACAAAAAGTGGGATATAAAGAAAAAAATTAGAAAAATTTAACGTTTAGTTTTAAGTTGTGAAATATTGTGACTATAGGTTTTCTATTTTTAATTTTATTAAGAAAAAACCATTATGTATAGATTACAAAACCTATTATGTCAACAAGATATTAATGAAATAAATAACGTTTCTTATTAAACTATAATCTTATTCATTTGAGTTAATAACTTAGTAATTAAAATAAAAATTTCATATAAAAAAAGAACTAACATTATAGTACTAAGTTAAAATTTCATTAGATATTAATGAAACATTGACAATACCAAATATTAATGAAATAAATAACATTTATTAATAGCATAGAAGCTAGAAGATCTGATTATTTGGGAAAGATTTGCTTTATATTTAGTTGTTTATTGAGATTTGATTCCCTGTTTAATTGTTTGTTGAGATATTATTTGTTTATTTAGTTACTTCTTAAGATTATTTTCACCATGATTTTGATGGTAGTTAAGATCATTAGTTATTATAAAATCTATAGGTAGTTATCAAATTGGTTGATATTTTCTAGTATAAAACTAATAGGATAATAGTAAGTGAAAAAAAAATGAAGAAAAGAAATGATCGAAAGTTGAAGGGAGACATAGAATAAAAGAAAAAAAAGTGAACTTAAAAATTTAGTTTAAAGTTACTGAATATTTTGGTTAAATAAAGCTTTTCACTTTTATTTTTTAAGAAAATGAAAATGTTATGCATATGTTACAATATATGAAGTTGAATAATGTGATTCTCATTTAAATACAATAGAGGATAATATTTTTTTATGATTAAATAAATATGGATTTCTTATGAAAAAAGTACCATAAAAATAATAAATTTTTGAAAAGAAAACGATTAGCATAATTAACATATATAAAAAATTTCCACAATTAATTATTTATTAATACAATCACTTATAAAAAATATATTTAACCTCCACCTTCTTATGACTTAATTGAATTATTGTAAGTCCTTTCAAACTAGAAATGACATGATGATTTTTATTTTGTGATTGTAAGAAATGTTTGAAGTAATTTATTCTATCTTTTTTAATTTCTGAAAAATTTTCAAGCCTTTCATGCAATTCGTGAATGCTAGGATGGTTTGTATACAATGCTCATTTCCTTTTCTATTTATTTTTCTTAAATAAAAGCCTATCGGAGGAACCATGTCACGTCGCCACATGATGAAGCAATACAGTCCCTACAAAAGATAATTATTCATAAAAGAAAAATAATAATGTAAAATAAATAAATAAAAAGAAAAATAACAACCTACCCTTGTATATTGAATAATTGGATATTTTGTGCACAAATATGTTATAATTCTCCTACAATAAAAAATTTAAAAAATAAAAAATAAACTGGCTGACTAAACTTAATACCTGCGATAATTTCATTATGAAAGAAGTAAATTTTTTAGTAGTGAGTAGGTAGTATGAAATTACTCTATATCCATTAACCCTTTAGTGATTAGTTTCCTTTACTGCCTATCATTCAAAAACAGAGTGCTTTCTTCTTTTACACGACGGGTTTACATCATATTATTAGGATTCCTTCTTGGAAATTTAAGCAGATCAGTCGTACCATTTGAATGCCTCTTTATGCCATTAATTATAGATTGGAGTTGCATCAAGTCACTTATAGGAAAGATGCAAGATTTATCGTTGGATCTTGTATAAAATTATAGATTTGTTTAAAAAGTTATAAGTGTGGTAGATTATAGGTGATAGATTATCTATAAAAATTATAGATTATAAGTTGAAAAAATGATAAAGATAATAAAAAAGTGACTTAACTAAGTACGTCCATTAATACAGTACTTAATAATCAAGCCACTGGGATGCCAACTTTATTTTATTGGGATGGTACTACCTTAAAATATGTCATCAATGCGCCTTTATTTCATGCCATTAGTTGGTGGAAATGTGCCATTTGGAGGACGTGTTATTTTGGCCTTTTGGTTCCCCTGCATATTTTCTTAACTTTGCTTCTTGGTCCTTGAACGCAGTCGATCATGGCTTGACTAATCCTGTTGTTCGGCTTAATAGAATCTAAAATTTAGAATTTAGATATAATAAAAAGGTTATAGATCTTTCTTATTAGTTTATGTCAAGTGTTCCAAAGTTAGTTCTATAACTTAATCTCATAATTTAGATTATATTTTCATATTCATATGAGGAATGAATATTATTTATTTTTTGTTTCCCTAATGTTTATGTCAAATATTATTACTATTATTCTAATTTCTAAAATCTAGTCCACAAACAGAAATTAAAACGTGGCCTCGACAAGTAATTTCTCCTCTTATAAGTTAGTGGTTCTGGTTGCAACGATTTATAAGAGAATGTTACAACCCAATCAGAATAGAGGACTATAATACGTAGCTGAAATTGCATGTACAGGAACAAAGCCAAGTGTACAGATTTACATATCATTCAAGTTGTAACAAACAATATAAATAGAAAGATAATAGATCAGAAAGGGCATCAAACCCTTAATGTGAAAAACAGAATTCTCGAAGAGATTTCAAGGAGAGTTGCCTTCTCGAACAGGCCATCTACACATTTTAGATGACATATATCACTGCATATTGTAAACAAGAACAGAACGAGAGAGAGTTCGAGAGAAAAGAAGAAAATACAGAGAAGAAGATAAGAAGAAACATACTCGAGTGTGTCGGAGAGATAGAGTGTGAGGGAACTTAGGGTTTTGTTTTTACTTCACGTGAGAGTATTAAGTGCCCGTGAGGGGTCTAACATTGGTGCTCTCGTTCCCGAATCAGCCTCCCATCGTCTGACGTTTTCTTCTTGATTTTCTTGATCTTCCAATGGCTGCAATGACGATTTGACGACAGCTTTGCAAAACTTCATGCCATCTTGGATTCTTGGATCTCGACGCTGCAACCACCTGGTGAATCGGTCCAAATCAGCAAAACAAAACAGATTATCTCCAACATTCAAGTACGAAATTGATAAAATTCAACCTATTACCTCAGAATCTTCTTCACTGACATTCGGATCATCTTCAAAGGTTTCCATTCCGCGTTTTTCTCTTCCACTTTCTGATGAAAACACATCATACAATGGTTAGTGACTCAGATCTCGCATTACAGTTTGTAAATTCAAGAGTAGATCGATTGAGAGTGAATTTACCATTTTACTTGAAATTGCAAGCTGTTTCTTTGTCTGACTTTGATCCTCACTCCTTGAAGTCATAAAGGAGGATATACCTACATTCTATGGTGAAAATCCTATTTCTTGGATACTCAAAGTAGAGTGTTTCTTGGATTTTTATCACATAAATGAGGAGTTCTTTCCTAAACTAGCAATTTTTGCTATGAGAGAAAATGCTATGACATGGATTGAATACATGAGTCAATGCATTATTTTTAATTCATGGGATCATTTGGTTAAACATTTACTCATCAAATTTGGTCCTTTTGACTATGATTGGGGAGACGACAGATTTTATTGCTTGAAGATGGTCACTATGAGGTTGCACTTGTTGCCAAGACTGTTGAAGTTACTTCCCAGCAAGATGATTATGCAATTGCAGTAGAAACAGGGATTGATCATGCACACACTATAATTGACATGCACTTTGACATGCAAGAGGATATGTTAGATGTATCAGAAATTTCGAGGGCTCATAATGTAGTGGACAATACAGATACTTGTTATGATGTTGTGCCTCTAGTTCAATCACATCATCTACACTTCAATGTCTATATGATCAGATGACAGTCCAGAATTATATTACCACTAGTAATAATTCTAAGGATAGGAGGGATGGCAAGCATGAGAAACAAATTTACGATGGGAATTTTCAGCAAACCATTGTTGTGGACAAAGAATTTTTTCAGTGGCAGCACTTCAATGCACTGTCATATGAGGTGTTCATTCCGCACAATTACGATATTATACAGTGGCAGATCCTGGTAACACTTCATTGGTTAGGACAGAGGATGCTTTTGGTTTTTAAGGGTAAATTTCAGAGCATTCATTACGAGACATTCTTAGCTAAAGGAATCATAACTATTGGACTCAGGGGTATGTGTATGGTTAATTGGGTGGCTCAGGAGGTAATTTTTCATCAGATTACCACCAGCACTTGTGTTTCTAAGCCACAAAGGGGTGGCCATCTGTTATGCTATTTGTTCCTCTCATCATGGCCAAGGTTTCGACTTCTTCAATATGGATGGTTCATGGAGTTATAATCCTCCATCCTACCAATTCAGATGGCTCAGGGACACTGTTTTAGAACAAAGCCTACTGCCTACATATCCTTAGATATAGGTAGCGGCTGATTTCACTTGTCCCATTCTCATCATCGCCATATGGGTTCGATTTCAATTCTCTCAGTTGGGATTATACAATTGTATGCCATCAGAAGCAGACTTTTCTTGGGTCATGGGGTCAGAAGCATTGGGGTACAGCCATTAAGTATCATATATGGACAGAACAGAAACATTTCACATATCTCATCTTTTCATCAAAATCATTTTTCCATCAAACTAAGATATTTCATTCTGATAATGGGGCTTTCGCTCAGGAGGATTATGTTTTTCAAGCTGTCTTTCTAATATCACATTGGGTATCCTTCATCATTGCTACATTTCAGTTTACACTCTTTCACTATTACTGATTTCAGCGCTCAGATTCATCATCTATTGGATATTCTATGTGCTACTATCAGCATATGTATCATATGGAAAGATGCAATCATGCAAATATTCATTCAACATGTCAGCATCAAAAATTAAGGACAAGACATGGCGTATACAACCACCAGATTCATCAGAGAGGCACTTTTTCATCAGTGGTTCATTCAAGCATGGACAGAATTGGGACAAAATTGGAAAATCAGACCACCAGACATTGCATTGAGTTTTGGGAATTCAGCACACGTATGGCTCAGGGGTCTAATTCTAGTTCAACAAACCCTACTGCCTTCATATATGCTATGGGTAGCTAGGTTTTCTTTCAAAATAAACAGATCCCTCATCATCATAGCCACGGCATGGACCTATTTTTACAAACCCATTATAACAAATTCTGGATCATTCGATTTTCTCAAAGGGACATACACTACAGTCAACTATGGACTTCAAAATCACTGTTTCAACCTTGAGGACAAGGTTGTTTTCAAGGAGCGGAGAAATGTTACAACCCAATCAGAATAGAGGACTATAATACGTAGCTGAAATTGCATGTACAGGAACAAAGCCAAGTGTAACAGATTTACATATCATTCAAGTTGTAACAAACAATATAAATAGAAAGATAATAGATCAGAAAGGGCATCAAACCCTTAATGTGAAAAACAGAATTCTCGAAGAGATTTCAAGGAGAGTTGCCTTCTCGAACAGGCCATCTACCACCATTTTAGATGACATCATATCACCTGCATATTGTAAACAAGAACAGAACGAGAGAGAGTTCGAGAGAAAAGAAGAAAATACAGAGAAGAAGATAAGAAGAACATACCTCGAGTGTGTCGGAGAGATAGAGTGTGAGGGAACTTAGGGTTTTGTTTTTACCTTCACACGTGAGAGTATTAAGTGCCCGTGAGGGGTCTAACAGAGAACCCAAAATTATATTTACAACATTTAGGGTAAGATTTTGAGCGAATTGCATTTTGTGGTAACTTTTAGAATTAGTTTTCTTATAACGTATTCTGTCAACTCCTTTTCTTAGAAATTTTTCTTAATTTACTATTTCTTACCTAAGTTTCTTTGGTTTGTCCAGAAATATCAAATATGTGATATACATATAGATATGTATATTTGAGTTTCTTAGACATGTTATAATAGTTTACTTATCTAGTTTATCCTATTTACACAGTTATTATATTTTCCCATTTTTGGTATTAGTGATTGTGAGAACATTTGTTATTTTACAGTCTGTTCACTTTGACATGAATAGCTATTTATTCATTTCTTGTTCAACGTAAAATTGATATTACGGTGTTCACTTTAAAGTAAGATAAATTTTAATGAATTGCAATTATGATGAATAACAATTCATATCTCTAATCCATGAATTGCTATTCGATGGTCTATTTTTCAACTTTATCATAAATATCCATATCTTGAAAATAATATCTATATAATTATCCTTTCTCTATAATAAAAAACAAGGAGTATTATGGATATTTTACCTTTTACTGTAATAATTACTTGTTGTACTTTTGACACCAAGTGAAGATTATAATAGCTATTATAACTCTATTACACTCCTTTTGAATTGGAATTTCATTCCCCTCTTATTCCATTCAGCGACGTAAATGAGCTATTAAGATTTTACACATCAGGCTCAAATGTTAGTTTTCTACTTGCTTATTTATCTTGTTTTGCGTTTTATGTTATATGCAATCATTAATTCGAATTCGATTATAACAGAAATAAAGTTAGCTAAGGCCTATTCAACAAAACAAACACTAAAATATAAATATATATATATATATTAATAAAATGCTGAATGGCTTTAACTTCAATTAACTATATGATAGATATATAATACTAACCGCTTATCCAATAATATGATTCTCAAGTAGGTAATGATAATAAAAGCATGCTCAGCTAACAGACATAGCCTGTGCCTATGCTTACCAACTTAGTTTTTTACTTTTTTTTTTTTTAATGGCTTTGCTTACCAACTTAGTTAATGGAACAAACCCTAAAGGTTACTCGTCCAAACTGAATCTTTCCCCTTTATTTTATGTTGACCTCCATAAAGCAAAAAATAGTTCATCAGTACATAAAGTCAAAAAGATAAATTTAGCTTGACCATCCATTCAGCGACATGTGGCGACCCGTCTTTTAGGTTGATGGAAGGAAATAGCCAAAGGCCGGCATGTCCTTCATTAACTTCTCTTTTGTCTTTGGTTGCATGATTCAGTCTCTGAGCCACGCGAATTGGAGTCCTTGCACCATGCGATGCCCTTGTTTCGTTACACGTGTGTTTTTGTGGATGAACTAAGCCCTGCTTCTTAAATACCCCGTCAGATCTAACGTTCAAGGAGAACAAATGCATGTGATTTTACGGGCTAACATTTGCCGGTAGGTTCATGAAAGTTCTCAAACGTTTGATGACTTGTCATGTTTTCCTAGGTTTGGTCATGAGTCACTGCAGTTTAATTCGCTTTAAAATGTGGAGGTTTCCAGCTGTTTGAATAAGCGGTGTTACTTTTAAAACCCCAATATTATATATATAAATATTATATATATATATATTAGTCAAGGAATTATTACAAAGTATATCTTACTAATTAAGTTTTGTTTTTGTTTTTCTTTTCCTAAACAAATATTTCCCAGTAAAATTAAATCGGAAGTGATTTCAAATCGACTTTTTTCCCAGAAAAGACCAACTTTGTTGCTGTTTCTATTGTTTTATCTTATTATGATCATTTTGACATTTTATTTTTATCATTTTTAAAATGATATTTGTTAAAAAATAGATTACAAATGAAAAATAGATATTTTTACTTATAAACATATCAAACAGACTAGATACAGATAAAATATAAATGAAAATCAAATGCATATTAGATGAGGATAAGATACAGATGAAAATTAAGTAATCCAAATAGACATTAGTATCTTATCCTCTCATACAACCTTAAAAATTACTTTTCCTTTTAATATTACTGTTGTATTTTTTTTTTATAGTGTTCACAAATGATATAAACAAATTGAATTATTCTTTCTCACTATCTTAGGATAAAGTGTGGAGGCTTTTAGGAAAAAAGAGTTTATTTGAATATAGAAGGGGTAGGTTGATATTTCAAATTCAGTCCTTAGAAAATAAGTCAGATTCTTAATAAAATACGTATCTTAATGAGTATCAATCCATACAGCCATAGAGATAATCATAGCTCTAATTGACTTAATTATATTATGTGAGATTTCAATAGATGAATATAAATAGAAATTATATGACACATCCTGGGTTTGAAATGTATTCAAGAAATATACATGGAGGTTTCTAGATCAATATATATATATATAATAAGTAACGTATGCAGAATCCCATGTCAGTGATATTTTATATAGAAAAAACAAAAGTTTCCAAATTATATAAAAAAAAAATTGTATTCCTAGCATTCCAACTGAAGATATAAAATACAAGCGGCAGCCTTATCACTTAAAATAATTAAAAAAAAAGATCTAGATGGTAGTAAGACTTTGTTAAAAGTGATTAAGTGAAACTATTGTTTACCAAATAGCATAATCTTCTTGCATCAGCGTATCGCACTTATTTCTTTTCTAAGACCGTAGTAAGATTTTTGTTCATTGAACTTGTACTTTCTTTCGGTTTTTGTTGGTGTCTTCACATATAATATGATATTTTCGAGCAAAAAGTGACACTTGCAACGTATTGTTTTGTCCAGACATATATAAAAAGAAATCATTATTAGGACATGATGCATGTACATATATTTTGCTTTGATATACTAAAAAAGAATAATTGAAATTTTAGGAAAAATAAAAAGGCAAGATTTTAAAAAGACTGATTCCATTTTCTACAACATTATGCATCGCCGAATATTTCGGTAACATCACAACACTGGCATTGGAGGCATCTTACGACTGTTCTCGACCTCCACAGCGGCTTGGGAGAACTTTTCATTGCCTGAGGAGGCAAAGTCGATGCCATCTCGGATTGCTTCAACAACGACAGTGAGAACATAAATCAATAGCCTGTAGTTAGGTTGAACAAGGTTCAGTTCATGGTCTAAATCGAAGCAAAATATAAAAATATTATGATTCAACTCGTCCATGTATATCAAAAAATAACCTAATCCCACATTCAGCTGCTAAGCAATGGGAAAACTAAAAATCCAAGGTTTTTTTTTTTTTCATTTTTCATTCTATGGTTTGAATTGAAAAAATAGTATACTTATCTCAAATTCTATGATTATTGAAATGG
The DNA here is from genome assembly GCA_024138025.1 of Combretum micranthum. Taxonomy (NCBI): domain Eukaryota; kingdom Viridiplantae; phylum Streptophyta; class Magnoliopsida; order Myrtales; family Combretaceae; genus Combretum; species Combretum micranthum. The sequence goes on from JAMXBD010004126.1 coordinate 30,949, forward strand.
AATAAAACTGAAAGTAAATAATATTTTTATATTACTTGAAAGAAATTTTAAGAAAAAAAATTCTATGCAGTAAGCATAATAATATCTCCAGTGAAGAAAAAATTTTTTTTTTTCTTATCTATTTCGTGTTTCATATCCATGTTTTTTATATTACTTGTAATATTTTTTTAGAAATGTAATAAGAAAAATAGCTATTTTTTAGTAATAAAAATAGAATGATGATTTCATTTCATCAGTGAATTTAATTTAGTAATTGCGTTATTAACTCAACAGAACTTTAATTTTGATCCGATTCATCTTGGTTTGGGTTTACATGTTTCCACCCCTGAACGGTGCCGTCTCCAAGTTATACCCCATCGAACTTCCATGTCCACTGGTCAAATAAACCCCAGTTTACTGTATCCAATGAATGATGTAAAGGTATGACAGAAATCGTTCGGAAGCGAGTAATGCTGCAATCACAATAACCAAACTATTGGGAGATACAATATTCTTCAATTAAGTTTTCAAACTACGATTTCATTGGCATTAAATTAATATCTCTACATCTAAACTATTGAACAAATAAATTGCTTAACCCAATTATTAATTCAATAAGTAGTTGTCATATACCTACTTGAGAAATCCTAATGGTTGGTCTATTTGTTAGAAATTAGAATCTAGGATTTTTTAATTCTAACTAAAAACACTTATGTCACATTTGATACGCATGAATAATTTCCAATGGAATGGAATGGATTAGATTAAAAATAAAATGAGTTCCGGAATGATAAATACATTCATATGTTTAGATGATTATATAGAATGGAATGAAATGGAATGACCATAAAGTACATTTGTCAAAATTGTTATTAGTAATTAATGTAAATACAAATATGTGATAGGATAAAAGAGTAATTACACTTTGCATAATTAATGAAGCTGGAATGGTATCATGATTTCGTCTTTGAGAAGGCAGAATCAAATTCTACTTTGAAGCTAGAATCGTCGATTCTAAAGAATCGCGATTCTAGTTTCTAAAAATGTATTCAAACATAAGAAATGAAATAGGGCATCTTTGCCCTTGAAGTTCGACTTCTAACCAGATTGGGACTGAAGACTAAGACTCCATATTGAGTCAAGATGAGGAGAAGCTTAAGCTATAGCTTCTCGAGCTGGGAATCGCTGTCCCTAGGCTCATGTAAGTTATACCTAAACGAAAATTGGATTTGAAATGTTGAAGAAATCAAAGTTTCTCATGAAGAGTACAAGCTTTTGTGAGAGTTCTCATTTGTTGGCATCTTGTGTCAATTAATAATACATAGAAATAGGTAAAGTTTGAAAAGTTGAATCGATCCATTTTCCTTTCAATTAGAATAATAATTAATTGAATCAACTATATAAAAAGTCAAACAAAAATAGTTAATCATGTGCTTCTTTCAAATAAATATTGTGGGTAAAGCCAAAAGAAGAAGAAGAAGAAGAAGAAGAAGAAGAAGAAGAGAAGAAGAAGAAGAAGAAGAAGAAGAAGAAAACATGGCAAGTATTTCTTAATGATGGAAAACGTTATGATGATGTTGACGAAGGGACATTTCATGCAGTTCTCAAAGAATACATGGATCCAAAATTAAAGGAAAGAAACAATCTTTTCAACTTGTAAAAAGAAAAAAACTAAAATAGCAAAATTTCGAGGGATTTTGTACATCTTTATACATGTAGATATATTTATGGTTCACTTAATCCAACTACCTAGTGGGTTGTGTTACCCGGATCTAATTTGTTCATCCCATCCATCCCAGTTGAAATTTAAAGTTTAATATACTAATTAATATTTCATGCTGACATTATCTAGTTTATGTCATGCACTTCTTTTCCATTTCAACAGATGTTCCTGCATTAAATTAAGCGATATATCTGTGGTCAGTTTAAAAATTTGTCGGTGTAACTTTCTCTTAACAAAAGTCCTCGTAATTTTTATAGTTTAGTAACTAAAAAATGAAAACACGAGTTCTCTCTCAAGGATTTTGATGTCAATTTCTTACCTTTATGTGATAAATTTCCTCCATCTTATAAGCTATATGTTTATATATATATATTATATATATAGCTTTCAATTTCATAATTAGATCTATTAGCAGATCAGCCGTTAGCATTTCCAAGGGGGTGGCAAAAATTACTTAAATCAACTTTTTTGGACACCCATTTGCCTAGTGCTTAATATTGATTGGACAAGTAAGGTCATGAAGGGCATATTGCTTTAGGATTGCAGTGGCTCGAAAATGATTGCATTATTAGAACAATCATCTTGTGACAATGGTACTTTAAAAAAAATTAATAATGGTAGGTAGGTACTTCTCTTGATTTCTAGACTAAAAGCTAAGAATTGTAAACACTAACTATATAAACAGACAGAAAAAAAAAAGCCAAATAATTTTCGATTTGAAATTGTAATATAAATACATAATATGATCAGAAATATATAATAATAATAATAATGGGTAGTTATCGTAATCATAATAAATAGATAAAATTATTAATTTTATTAAGATTAATATGATTCAGACACAACTCACCATATAAAAGAAAAGGAATAAAATGGAAAACAAATTGTATTTTAAAAAACAAATTTCAAAAATCCAGACTTTTTAAATATAATCTTATAAATATGATACTTAAGATCATGTTTATAATTTTAAGAAAATCATGTTTTTTTTTATATAACATTATGTTGATATTATGTATACTATACGTAATAATATGATGTATGTTAAAAATAACATTATTATAATGTTATAATGATAGTGTACCTGTTATAATGATAAGTTACTAATGTATAATAATGTGCATGATCATAATATTTTTAAAAAGAAATTGGATTTTTAGTTTTATTATATTTTATATTTTAGATACAGTTTTTTTTTTTTTTTTTTTGCTCTTAACCCTAACAATACGGTTATAATACAAATAAATACAATTATGATAAACAAATTATTTATTATTTCTCTTCAATTTTTTTACACTTGAAAATCGACAATAATCAAACACGAAACTCGAATAAAAAGGGCCCAGTGGAACAAATAGATTGATTAATTTCCTCGAGCCACTCGCTCGGTAGATGCTTAAAATTTGTAAAAATTGATTTTGTTAAGCAAATACATGGGCCACATATTGAAATAAGAAAGCTAGCTGCCAAATGCACAAGGGTGGGAAGTTCAAAACGCACGCACCGGACTGCCAAACCGAACAAGCAAGCAGCAACATATGTTGCCTATCGTCTCAGTTCAACCGTCAGTCAAGTCTTCACCTGCTATCTTACCCCTACTTTCTTATATTTGGCCACTTAGGTTAGGTCACGTATGATATGCGGCATGCTCCTGAAAGTAGATCCCTCTTCTCCCTCCTAACCTCCCTCTTTCTGTCTCTCCTTTATCCACTTTTTCTTCTCTTTATCTACAGGTGACAAGACTATATATCTATAATTATCAGAATAATTCATATAAAACGGAAAATTTTTTTAAAAAAAAAAAATTATGAGAAAACCTTGTTGTGAGAAAAAAGCAACAATGAGAAAAGGTGCATGGTCTAAGCAAGAAGACCAAAGGCTCATTGACTACATCCAAGAAACGGTGAAGGCTGCTGGCGCTCTCTTCCTCAAGCCGCAGGTATGCTAATGTAACTTTTTATATATGGTTGTAAATATTATATCATTTTTGTTTTCTTTTTTTCAGTGATTACAGTGGAAAAGAGATTCAAATCTAGTATCTCTCAATTGTTTTAGGAGATTAGAGTTAATAGCACTTAACCACAAAGCAATTGAAAATCTTTTTATATCTGTTTAGAGTATGGGTCTAATAGGGTTTACCAGGATCAGGTTTACATTAGGATTTTTCCAAGAGCTTGGATTAACCATTGCATGCAATCACATATTTTGAATGATAATTGTTTTTTCTCTTTTTTTGGTAGAACATGAGATGTTATTACTTTAATATGTTTGGGATTTTGCATTTTTAGATGATTAAAAATTAACCTACTGTGTCTTTGTCTGGTATGAAAGGTTTACTTCGGTGTGGAAAAAGTTGTCGACTGAGGTGGGTGAATTATCTACGGCCAGACCTTAAAAGAGGCAATTTTGGCGAAGATGAAGAAGATCTTATCATCAAACTACATGCATTACTTGGAAATAGGTGAGTGTGCTCGAAAACCTTGGCTTTTAAAACACAGTTTAACTTCCCAATATTATTCTGAGATACCATAAATTTGAATTTCTTCCATAAATTCCGAGAACCATTATGTTGGGGTTCAGTCTGGAAAATAATATACTTCATCATTGTGTAATTACATAAATTAGACGAGTGCTGCATGCAGGTGCATCTGCCTTTATACATTTTATTTGTAATCAGCTGAGACGCGACTTCAACAAATATACCAAGATGTACCGATTTAGAGGGAAATAATTGAAATGGAAAAAAAAAAAAAAAGCACGAAATTTGTGAAGATTAGGTTTTTCTTTTTACTCTGATATTCCTTTAACCGTTGGCCTACACAACAGTGGCCAACAACTAATTGAGTTAGCTAGTCAATAGAAAAATAAAAATATTAATCGTAATTAAAGTACACGATTATTTCCTTTTAATCCCAACAACTGATTTTTATTTAGTTATATGCTACAACGTTCCCCTTTTATGGTTACCTATCGCTCAATGGTAATTGCAATATTTTTTGAGATTATTAAAATAGCATTTAGACCTAAAACGTTGATTATGACAAACTTAGAACATTTTCCACCTAATAATCATACCATAAAAATCTAAACAAATTCCATATAATCATGTAAACTTATATTACTGTACGTTTTCGTTAATACGTATATCCGTATATGTGTGTTAATTGAATTTCAAACGAGTCAGAAATGATACACTGACACACAGTTTCCACTTAATTCTCACTTCATAAATAATTACGCCGATATGTACCTGCATTTTTAAATCAATATCTTATTGCCAGATAATGTTCTATTAATAACACATACGCAATAATATACGATGTATCTAATGCTTTGTATATGTGGTTTAGGTGGTCACTTATAGCTGGTAGGTTGCCGGGAAGGACCGACAATGAAGTGAAGAATTACTGGAACACTCACTTGAGAAGGAAATTAATTCGATCAGGAATCGACCCGAATAATCACAGACCGGGTAATTCCGGTTTCTGTAAACCAGTGGGGTCAAGGTCAAATAATTCAACCAGTAAATTAATGTCGGAAAACAACACTGACCTTGAGGATAATAATTCCTCTTCAGTATTGCAATCTACGTGTGATCAAGAACCAGAGACAATAAAACGACGACGTGCAGTACTACTGGATTGCCTGACCTCAATCTTGAACTCACGATAGGTGCTCCATTTATAGAAGAGATCAAAACGTCTCACTGAATATTACCTAGCTGATCACATCACAGCTCAATTTTATTTAGGGATAGGAAAATCAAACCAAGTTTTAGTTTTAATTGCATTTTAGGGATTCAATGTTGTAATGATGAAAGGAAAATTGAGCTGGACAAATTTATTTGTTGTCAAGCTTTTAGTAAATTAAAATACGTGGTTGTTGCTAGTGCTGATATATAGTTTGAATTACAATTACTTTACCGCAATTATGATTCCATTTTGTCATTATTTTTTTCATACGAAAAATGTAATATTACAATTTTTATTTGACTGCAAGACTAACTCCATAAAAAAACTATTATATCAAATATTAAATAATCATTTATTATTCAATGATTGGAGCTTTATTTATTTATTCAACGAAGTTTATGAACAGTTAGGGTTCGGGGTTTTAATTTGTTGAATGAACAGTTGGGGTTCGGGGTTTTAACGTTGTGAAATAGATGAGTTCATGTGACTAGTGATTGAGCCAATTTCTATAATTATCTTATTTACAAAGAAAATCAGAAGTAATATTAATCACCTTCCCATATTAAATTGCCTTTGCCTTTTATGATATATTCGTTTTGCAAAAACAGAAATAAAAAATTACTAATACATATATATATAGAGAGAGAGAGAGTATAGCAAACATACCTAAACATGAATTTTTTTTCTCTTTTTCGTTTTTACAAACTTATGGCCTTTATTATTCTATTTAAATAAACACAATAGTCTAAAATCCTACCATGAAATATTTCTATATTACAACCTTATCCTTCTACAACATTAGCAAATGTTCTTTTCTTTTTTCCCTTTTTTTTTTTTTTTCTTTTTGGTTTTTTTCAGCCTTTAGCCTGAATGTTTGGGTAGAAGGTAAATGATACCCTTTCAACTGTATTGGAAAAAGAGATAAAAGTTATTACAAACTTAAGAGAAAAAAAAAAAGTTCATAAAACTAACAAAAACGGAACAGTATGAAAACAACTTATAATCATATCGTCTTTTAATTTTTGATGACGACCTTATCAAGAGCTAATTGGTTTAGACATGCCTAACATAAAACAATCTATGAAAATATTATAGAGAGGATCCTCTTCCTTGTTTGCCATTAGTGTTTAACTTCTAGTGTTCTTTGGGGGGTGGAAACCATGAACAACTCTGGGAATGTTTGCATTTAAATGACCATGAATTAGCTGAGGTTCGAAAATCCATTGCCTTCAATTGAAAAAAAAAAAACCGAGGTTGATTTCATTCCGTCCACGTATGTAAATCAAACACAATATGACTCATGACTCCGATACTTTGTACGAAACTATCATAATTGCTTGTGTTCCCATTTCCCATATTCCAATCAAAATGGCTAAAAAAACAACTTAAAATCATATTTTCTTTTAATTTTTTCGGAATAATGTTACAAATGGTATATGAAATTTAGCAAAACATGCAATTAAATATTTAAACTTTGAAAATAATCAATTTAGTATTTGAAAAACTTTAAAATTAATAATTTAGTACTTAAAAGAATTTTATAAAGGTATTATTAATATGCACAAAAAGTTATTAGGAACTATATTTGTCAATTTCAAAATTTATGTGCTAAATTGATAAATTTGAAATTCAGATACTTAATTGTATATTTTGTCAAAATTCTAGTATCATTTATAATATTAACCCAATTTTTTATGACCTCTTATCAAGAGCTAATTGGTTCTATGTTTAACACTACATAAAAGTAAGATAGAGAGAATCATCTTCCCTTTTATAAATAAAGTACCTTGAACACAAGGGATCCTTTAGTTTTCAATGTATTAGATGTGGGTAAAATTCTCTTATGAAACTTCCAAAGAAAAGAATAATATGATAATTTCAAAACAAAGAAGATTTTATATACTGCTGATTTTATTCGTAAGATTCCTGTATGGAATTACTTTGAAATGATTCATTCGAAGACAACATCCATAGTTCCCTGCCAGAAATTTTATGATCAATTGGTAGGTTATTAACATTTAATGTTAATTCTTTATGGATTCTATCAGATAATAGGGGAATATTCCAATGATCATTCAAAAAGAAATCGAAAACTTGTTGATGAAAAGAAGGAATTTTCACAATTAAATTAGATAAATTAGAACCACGCGACCAACTACCAAACCAAAATGAAATCTATCCACTATTAAAACCATAACTAATATTTTAATCTGCAATATTTCTAGTTTTGAAAAGTCTTTTAAATCTTAATAAAAACTTAAGATTTGATTTGTACTGTCTTGGGATGTGAATACTTAGCATGTTTCGCTTGGACTTTTGAACTTTTGTAGCGTCTTCAATTCTCATATTCCTTATCCTCCTTCCTTAGCTAATAAATTTTCCGATTCTTATCATTAGAATCCTAAAAAGAGGCTTATCTATTTCTCTTGTATTACACATTTGGGAGGATTTCATACCTGCAAAACACATAAAGGGTTGAAAAGCAGAACATTTTTTATTAAAGCAATTTTACCACCTTTCAAAAGTCATTTATTAGTCCAATAAGACCATCTAATCTTTATTTTTTAAGAATATTATTGAAAATAAATTTATTTCTTTTTTCCTATCATGGAAATACGTCCTAATTACATGTATGGAGTAACTCCTTTAGAGGAATTAGATAATATTTGAAACATGGAGTACAAATCTCTTTACTTGTTTTGCTTAAATAACGACAACTGCTGTAGTAATTATTTTCTTGACCTAAAATGTATTCACAATAGGTTAAAAAAGTACTTTAGGCCTTGAAGTTATTTTGAACTACCTTTAGGAAAATAATATAGTCATCAACACATTCAAGATGGGTAATTGACAATTATCCGTTGGGTTTGTATTGCATCGAAAGATTGACCTTCATCAAATGGTTTAAGCTTCTTGATAAATACTTTAAACACATAATGAGTTGCAAAGGTGAAAGGGATCACTTTGATGAGGAGCTTGACAAGGTTTGAAAAAACAGAAAAATATTCCATTTTCTTTTCATTGAAACCAGTAGTTGAATAGGATTTTTACGACCACGTAGTGAAAATCTAAAGAAGAACTGAGAGTTTAAAGCATGTTCATTAAAATTAATCAAATAAGTTTTTTTCATATCAATTTCATAACAACATTTCCACATCTAATCTTATGACTCATGAGTGCACTGAATCTTGTGTAATGAAATGTTTTCTTAAAGATTATTTCATTTACAAAAAGCAGTTTGATATTTTGTTAAATAAGAGGGAAGAAATGTGAAATACCATAAATAAATAAACCATATGCAAGGGCAAAGAGGTAACATTGTATTTTAAAATAAGGGTAGAATTGTAATTTAATATTAAATTTAAAAAGATACAATGGTTTAAACCAACGTACCGCAGTGCTAGATGGTAACCACTCCTCATTTTCCTTCTTTCCTTTTCACACATTTTGTAGAATTCCCTCTTCCTTCCTCAATTAATTTTTAAAATTCTTAAAGAAATCCCAATTGTTCCTAGAGATTTTAATAAGGTTTACTAGTGGGTATTAGTTTTTCTTCACTCTCTTTTATTATTCTAGTAAGATAAACGCATGACTGATGATTTGTGAGCACAATGATGTTGACGGTGATATTTTGAAGAATAATTGAAAGATAAGAGAGTTTTTAGAGAAATCTCTAAAGGCGAAGATAAGACACGTTGTAGTTAATAAAAATATTGAATAGTTTTGCAAAAGGTAATACAATTCACACATATCTTTCAATCTTTTAAGTATCATAAAGCTTAAACATTAGTTTATGGTAATTGGTATAGTAAAGGAATGTTTATTGATGATGATAAAAGGTGTACAAACAAGTTTTGGAGTGAAAACTGCTGAACTTTATGTTCACGAATGATTTTGATGGGAATAATTATTACACAGTTAATTATTTAAATATCATTAATTGTTTAAATACTTAATATATATATGCTTTGTATTTGTTTTGCTGTTGTTTAAGTTTTAACAGAACAAAAAGTTGACGAAAAGTTAAGACAAAGCTATTGAGCCTAGTAGAAGAAAGGTTGAGGCACTATTCATCAGATAAAAACAAAAGACTAAGTTTTTGGCAAAACTTGTAGAGTCAAGAGTTGCAGTTTTGGGCAAAACTTATAAAGCCAAGAGTTGGAGTTTTAGCCAAAATTGTAAAGTCAATGTCACGCCCCAAAGGGTACCCAAAACGCGACAGTCCACCACACTCAATATTTAAACTTAAGCACGACATCCTTAGTCATCCCATAAGTTTTCATATCGAGTGTAAGGTGTACTTGCATAATTTTTAGGATCACACTTTGAATCAAATAGTCTTAAGAAGGCATACATTAGCATTAAGAATAGAAATCATAACAAGATAAATAAGTTAAGTCTTTACAAAAATCAAGGGGGCATATCCCTGCCAAAATAATAATAGAAGTCTATCCAGTCTAAAACCATATTACAACCATTAGGATTTATGTTAAAGAGATTTTTCTAGAAGTCTATGCCTCTAGCAAGGTCCTGAATTTTTCAAAAGCTCCTTCGTCCAAAAGATAACCCTACGAAAAGTATTCTCTCGGAACAACCGAAAATGGGAGCACCACAACAAAACTATCGGAGTGTAAGCTAACAGGCTTAGTGAGATTCATTTTCAAATATTTAATACTCAACAACAGTATATAACAAACAAGTTATTAACATCCATATGAAATGTATAAGCAAATGAGCATATAAGCATATGGCTTTCCGAGAGTCATATGTGAATGGATTTACGCCCTTCATTCAGGGCTAGGATGGTCCATAAGACATGCAACCATAAATTCCAATTTTGAGTAGGGTGGTCCATAAGTCATGCAACCATAATCCCGATCTCATTCTCTTAGATATATAACCTCTGTTATTTTGTTGTAGTAGTTTTATGTGCCTACTCCACATCCGTTAACTTAAGTGATCTCACATCCTTAATGTTAACATAGGCTCCCTCGCCTTCCACTAATATACTTTTGTCCCACCAAAGGTATATTAGCTAATGCAATGTGACTCACTTCGTGATTTGCATTAACAGTTTATTCATATAATCGTGGCATATTAATTATGTAGATTAATTGCGATCATAGAGAATCTCGGACAATCCAAGTCTATACTAGCTCATACAATGATTTTACATCAAATCTCGCCTCGATATACTTATCATTCATTCAATCAAGATTCAATCACCACTCATCATAGTTTTTTTTCCCTAATTCTAATGCCACTACGATTACAAGCACATACATAAGCACAACTATTTAAGAAATAAACTCACTCGGCCATGGAGAGAAATCCACTAGTCGTAGTAGTCCTCGGGGAGTGGAAATCCGTCCTCCAAGTCACCTAAATACAAGGAATACCCGGAATGAGTGTTTCTCATAAGGTTCTATTAACTTAACAATTCTATTTACTAAGTTTGTCAATTTTCGCATAAGATATTAGTCCTAACTTCAAATGATCATATAAACTCATTTTAACTCGAAATTAAGCATATTATATACCGATTTATATCTACTTCGAAAGATATATCTATTTATAATATTATTTTCAAGTTTTGAAATGTTTAGGTCACGAAATTAGCCGATCTTTTCTGATCCGTAGGACTTTCCAATTTCGAAAAATAGTGTTGTGGATGTTTGTGATGCTTCTAGCATATAGATCAACCATACATACAATATTGATAGTTTCCTATCATGAATGGCATGTTATGCACTTGATGCATGCATGCTCTTGACATTATTTACAAAAAGAAATTTAAGAAACTTTTTATTTGTAACACTCCATGACTAGTTACTTTCAAGAAAACTAGTTTCCTAACTTTGATCATTCTATTTGTTTCGGATTTATTTTCTTAAGAAAATCAAATTGTCCTTGTTCAAATTGAGTCTTCATTATACCTATTACCTAAGCCTTCATTTCTACATAAAAATTTGCATTTTACACTTTATAAATATGTTTTCAAATAAGATTTATTCAAAAATTCGAATTTTTAGAAATTAAATTTTTGGATGATTCTTTTGAGAAAAACTTGTTTAATGCATTAAAATTTAAGGCTTTACTATACCTATTTCTTAAGAACTTCATTTATTACATAAAACTTTCATTTGGAGTTGAAAAATAGGTGTTTTCATGGCATTACTCCAAAATTACGAATTTTCTAAATTGAGTAGTAACTCAACATTTTCTATATTGTTTCTATCCTTTGTTTTACACATTAATCTTATCAAAACTCATTTCAACCTATAAAAATCACTACTTAATGGTATCTATTACCTATAACCTTCATTTTTCACATAAAATATGAGGTTTAGAATTGATAAAGGGTTTTTAAAATAGGGCTTTGAAATCATACGAATTTGTCTTTGAACTTTTCAAACAAAAACTTTTCCTTTGTGAGTTCCTTGTTTTATTTGCCTAAGGATCTACCAACTACAACATCTATATACACAAAACAAAGCCTTTATGAGCATTAATGCATGGAAACATAAATCATCCATAAGATCATAAATGTCAAGGATGGTATAAGCATCTAAAAGCTAGATCTACTACTTATGATGTATGAAAAGAAGTTTAAAAGCATGAAAATGGGTTTTTATGCTATATCTCTATTTTACTCTACTTTTACATGCATAAACACGAAAATAATTCCACAAAAACTTAATCAAACATAAGATCTACTCTTGTGATGGCTTAATATTCATGTAACAGCATTTTCTTGTCCCTAGCAAGTGCTCATGGGGACGTAGAGTGAAAACACTCATGAATAATCTTGCCATTACAAGATTAAATGGTAGAGAGGCTTAAGAATCATCACCTAAGGTTGGATTTAGTGAAGAAATAAGAAGATGAAGCTTGTTTTGTGTGTGTGTGTGATGGGGATAGAGGCTCACGGCAATGGAGAGGGGAAAAGAGAGGATTTTGTGAAATTTCAACAAATGAAATGAAAATGGAAGAGAGAGAAAATTAAAAGACTATTTATATTAAGTGAATTAAAGTTTGTTTTGTTTATAAAAAGAATTAAAATAAAGCAAATTGGAGTCAATTTGGGGGGGGGGGGGGGGGGGGAGATGTGCCGAGCTCCATGGGGAAAAGAGAGAGAGAGAGATTTGAAATTGTTTTAAATTGTAATATATGTGATAAAAAGTATTAAATATAATAATTGTTAAGAGACAAAAATTTTTGGAAAAGAAAAATATAATTGAGTGTTTGTAAGGTTGTAAGACTAGGGTATGGTTTGTGTGTGTAGTAGGTTGTATTTGTGAATAGTAATAAATAGTAGATAAGACATTTATTTTACCGGTAGTAAGAAAACAAAGGCTATAATTGTAATTTTTAATAACCCGAAAAATTATAAAAGTATATTTTTGAAATCCTTATAAAATTTCGGTTCTAAAGAGCATTCCGGAATATTTTTCTAAGCTTCTAGTTCCGGGACTCCCTTTTTCGTAATGGAGCTCAGGAAGGCCCGAAATAGAAATTTTTTCGAAATTAGAGCTTTTTATGGTTTGAAATATACTTTAAAACAATAATCCACGTTAATTTATTTTATAGAGGTTTCTTTTAAATTGAAATCGAAGAAAAGTCGGATCTAGGGTTCCTAAGTTTCCTTTTTAAGCTTAAACTAATCCGGTTTAAGGTTTTGGTTTCCGATTTCTGAAGTTTACTTGGTTACTAGGAAACCGGGTTTACAACCTATCACCTTAAATAAAGTTTTGTCCTCAAAACTTGAACGACTTAGCTGATTCTTTAAATAGGTTTGGATACTTTTGTGCATCTCACTTTCTGTCCCAAGTTGCTTCCTTGTGTGTATGATTTCTCCAGAGAACCTTTACATACTTAATTTCCTTATCTTAATTTTTATACCTTTTTATCCAAGATCTGTACCGGGTGCTCCTCGTAAGTGAGGTTTTCCTTGTCATGCCCCATAGGGGTATCCTAAACGTAACAGTCCATCACATACCATATTAGACTCTCGAATTACTATCCAAGTCTTTCGGGAGTCTTGTATAGATGTAAGGTGTCCCTGTAAGACAATAGAATACTCTATTCAATGGAGTTAAGTAGTTTAACTCGACATTCGATAGCATTAGATAATAATTCAAAACGCATATGCAATAAATTACAAAGTCTAAGGGGCATTCGCTCGCAAAGAATATTTAAGGTCCATTACAATCATCTAGAGTCTTTTGGTTTCCTATGGAAATCTAAACAAAAATTGAATACAACTTCTATAGGAAAATGCCTAGTCCTTACCTGAGCTGTAGCTGCCTTGGCCTAAGCCAAATAAACTCGTGCTGCAACAAATTAAAAACTATAGGGGCGTAAGCTATACTAGCTTAGTGAGTGAAAACTTCATATGCAAAAACATATCATTCGAGCAAGTGATTAATCAGACAAATGATATGCACTAAACACATGAATTCAGAAAACATATGACCAGCTGGAAATCATATGTGGATGGACTTGCACCCTCCATCCTGGGTTAGCAGATTAACGAATCCTATGGTACGACATCGTTTAAGTTCACGGTCAACCAACTCATATATTCATTTTATGGATCATGATTAACCAACTTATATTCGTTTTATGGATCACGATTAACTAACTCATATTCGTTTTATGGATTGCAAAAAACCAACAAATGCTAATGCTCCATCCCCATCGTGTTATGAATGCGTTCAATTTCATTTTCCATTTCGAATAATCAATTATACCAATTCTTATAGGTGATCAATCAATATTCGCAGACAATCAATCCTAGCTCATCTATACAAGAAATAATTTATCACCCGGCTTCAATATTCTTTAAATTCAACTTTACATAACAACAACATACATATATAACTCCCATTCAACCCCATCATGCATATTTATTTTGTCTTTGCTAAGTAACTAGTGCAACTATCATTACAATCACAAGCAATAATTGAAATTGGAAGTGATACTCACTGGGCCATGGTACGCCGGTCTTTTAATAGTAGTAATCAGGTGGTAAGGATTCATCGGTCTCGGGATCACCTACCAAGGAAGAATATCTTAATAAGTACTTCATCACTTAACTAATCCAAACTATGTATTAAAACTAGTCAAAATCATAATTCTCGCTATTTGCGGAATTCCAACTTAAAACGGCCATAACTTGGTCATTTTAACTAGGAATGTCGCAAATTTTATATCAATTTCTATCTACTTCGAAAGATCTACCTAATTCTATTATAAATTCCAAGTTTTTGAAAACATTTAGGTCACTGAATAGAGGGATCAGATCTGATCAGTAACCATTCCCCTTTCCGAAGAATAGTTTGCACTTGTTTGAAATGTACTAGTTGATGATTCAAGTATATATGAAGTACGAATGATTTCCTATCATGAATGACATGTGATGAGTTTAATGTATGCATGATCTTGATGATTTTTGGTAAAAGAAACTTTCAAACTCCTAAATTTTTGCAAGACTCCAATAATAACTACTTCTTGAAAATCCAATTTTCTAATTTTGACATCACACTAGTGTTTTGGATTTTATTCTTAGGAATTTCTAGTTATCTTAATTAAAAGTGAGTCTTCATCATATATACTACTTAAGGCTTTCATTTCTACCTAAAAATTTGCATTTTACACTTGCCAAATATGTTTTCAAATAGGATTTACTCAAAAATCCGAATTTTAGAAAATTCACATTTTGAATGATTCCTTTAAGAAAACTGTGTTAATACATTAAAATTTAAGACTTTACTATATCTACTATCTAAGGACTTCATTTCACACATAAAACATTCATTTTGAGCTTGAATAATAGGTGTTTACATAGGCATCATCCAAAGTTACGAATTTTACAAGTTGACTACTCACTCAAAATTTCCATCTTGATTCTACTTTTGTTTTACACATTACTCTCATCCAAACTCATTTCAACTTATAAAAATCACTACTTAATGATATCTATTACTTGTACCCTTCATTTTTTCACATAAAATATGAGTTTCAAAGTGATACAAGGGTTTTTAAAATAGGGCTTTGAAATCATACGAATTTCTTTTGTACATTCTAACAAAAACCTTTTCTTTTTAAGTTCCTTGTCTTATCTACATAAAGAGCTACCAACTATCACATTTATATACACAAGACTAATCTTTATGAGCATTAATGCATGAAAACATAAAATATCCATATGAACATGAATGTCAAGTATAATATGAGTGTCTAAGTGCTAGATCCATTACTTATAGTGCATGAAAAGGAGTTTAAGAGTATCAACATATATTTTTCATGCATGATATCTACTTTATTATGCATGAACATGATAATATTTCAACAAAGGCTCATTAAATACAAGATCTACTCTTGTGATGGCTTGGTATTCATATATTAGCATTTTCTTATCCCTAGCACTTGCTCATGGGGATTTAAAGTGAAAACACACATGAATAATCTTGCCATTACAAGATTAGGTAGTAATAAAGCTTAAGAATCATCACCTAAGGAAGGATTTGATGAAGAAATGAAGAAGAAAAGAGCTTGATGTGGGTGTGTTGAGGAGGTGTAGGTCACGGCAAAGAGGAGAAGAAGAGAGGGATTTGCTTTGTTAAAATTTTTGAAAGAGTAAAATGAGGAGAGAGAGTGTAAATGAGTATATATATTAAGTAAATTAGGGCTTATTGCATTATAAAAGAAGAAAATAAAACAAATTGAGGGGAAAAAATGGGGGGGGGGGAGGGGGGGGGGGGGGGTTTGCTCCGGCCACATGGGAGAGAAGAGAGATATATTATATATAATTTTTTGAAATTATAATTTATGTAATAAAATGTATTAAATGTAATAATTTAGTAAGAAACACAAATTTCTTAGAAAAGAAAATATAATGAGTAGTTGTAAGGATGTAAGACTAGGGCATGGGTAGTATATATTGTAGGTTATTCTTGTGAATAGTGATAAATTGTAGACAAGACATCTACTTTACTGGTAGTAAAAAAATATGGGAAAAAGGCTGTAACTGTAATTTTTATAGCCCAAAAAATTATAAAACTTATATTTTTGAAATCCTTATAAAATTTTGGTTCTAAAGAGTATTCCGGAATATTTTTCTAAGTTTCTAGTCCTGGGGCTCGTTTTTCCGTAATGGGCCTCGGGAAGGCCCGAAATAGAAAATTTTCCAAAATTAAAACTTTCTATGGTTTGAAATATACTTTAAAAAAATATTTCATATTAAATTATTTTATAATATTTCTTTTGATATGAAACCGAAGGAAAGCCGGATATAGGGTTTCTAAGTTTCTCTCACAAGGCTTGAACTAATCCGATTTAGGGTTTCGTTTTCCGATTCTGGAAGTTTACTTGACTACTGGGAAAACTGGGGTTTACGTTCCTTTAACAACACTGGTTCCAATTCTATGACTTGATCCAGGTCGGCTACATGCTTGCAAAGAGCTAAGACATGAAAAACATTGTGCACTTTCGAAAGATTTGGTGGCAAGGCAAGGCGGTATGCCAACTCTCCCACCCGTTCCAATACTTCAAAGGGATCGATATACTGGGGGCTCAACTTTCCTTGTGAGCGAACTCAATGAATACTTTTGATAGGATTTATCTTTAAATACACATGGTCTCCTACTTGAAACTCAAGAACTCTTCTTTTTAAATCTGCCCAACTCTTTTGTCTATCTTGGGCTTCCTTCATCCGTTGTTGGATTATCCAAACCTTGTCGGCCTTATCTTGCACGAGGTCGGGTCCAGGAACCATCTTCTCTACATCATCCCAAAACAACGGGGATTTACACTTACGTCCATATAGGGCCTCATAAAGCGGCATTTTAATGATCGAGTGGTAGTTATTTTGTAAGCGAACTCAACCAGAGATAAATGTGCTTCCCAACTTCCCTTAAACTCCATCACACATGCCCAAAGCATATCTTCCAAAGTCTGGATTGTTCTTTCGGACTGTCCATCAGTCTGCGGATGATAAGCTGTGCTAAAATACAACTTTGTTCCCATACACTTCTGCAAGCTCACCCAGAACTTAGACACAAACCTTGGGTTTCGATCCGACACAACCCTAGCCGGTACTCCGTGTAGGCAAACAATTTCCTTCATGTAAAGTCTCGCCAATTTATCCATGAAGAAAGTCATACTTATTGGCAAGAAATGAGCAGACTTAGTTAACCGATCCACCACAACCCATATGGCATCATGACCTGACGGTGTCCTTAGTAAACCACAAACAAATTCCATGGAATTCTGGTCCCATTTCTATTCTGGTATAAGCAAGGGTTTTAATAATCCACCCGGCCTTTGATGTCCTACCTTCACTTGTTGGCATGTGGACACTTAATCACAAAATCTACCACATCACGTTTCATTCCATTCCACCAATAATGTCCTTTAAGGTCTTGGTACATCTTGGTTCCTCCCGAGTGTATTGTATATCCCGAATCGTGTGCTTCGCTTATGATTTCCTTTCTCATTTCTTCATCATCGACACACGACGCAGTCATCTTTTCATCCTTATCACATCATCTTCATCTATTGAAAAATCACTATACTTCCCTTCCTGGACTTCCTTCTTTATCCTTTGAATCACTTCATCATAACGTTGGGCCTCCTTAATCCTTTCTACTAAAGTTGGCTCCAACATCAAACTTGCTATTTCCATCTCCAAGTCTTGCCCAACAAATTCAATGCTTAACTTCTCAAATTCTTTTATTAATTCTTTCTGGTCAGTCAAAAGAGTTGCAACTTCACCGTGATTCTTACGACTCAAGGCATCAGCAACCGCGTTCACCTTTCCCGGGCAGTAATTAATTCCTAAATCGTAATCCTTAATTAACTCTAGCCATCTTCGCTGCCTCATGTTCAATTCTTTTTGGGTGAACAAGTACTTAAGACTCTTATGATCGGTGTAGATCTCACACTTTGTCCATAAAAGGTAATGTCTCCATATTTTCAAGGCAAAAACAACTGCGGCTAGTTCCAAGTCATGTGTAGGATAATTTTGCTCATGTGGCCTTAGCTGCCTTGAAGCATAGGCAATCACCTTCCCCTCTTGCATAAGAACACATCCGAGACCATTTCTCGAAGCATCACTGTGTACCGTGTAGGGTTTCTCGGGGTTTGGCAAAACCAAGATCGGAGCGGAAACAAGTCTTTGTTTCAATTCTTGAAAGCGTTGATCTCGCTTTTCCGTCCAAACAAACTTCTCATTCTTTTGCATCAACTGAGTTAACGGCTTGGCTATCTTGGAAAACTCTTGGACAAATTTCCTGTAATATCCAGCTAAACCCAAAAAGCTTCTTACTTCAGTCATGGTCTTAGGTGGTTTCCATTCCACCACAGATTTAATCTTCTCGGGATCTACAGATATACCCTCACCTGACACAACATGTCCCAAAAACGAGGTCCTGTCTAGCTAAAAGTCACACTTGGAAAACTTAGCATACAATTTATGTTCCGTTAAGGTTTGTAATGCCATGTGAAGGTGCTCTTTATGTTGCTCCCTCATTTTCGAGTAAATCAAAATATCATCAATAAACACAATCACACACTTATCCAACAAGGATTTATATACCCGATTCATCAAGTCCATAACGGCAGCAGGAGCATTTGTTAATCCGAAAGACATCACTAAGAACTCACAATGCCCATAACGAGTCCGAAAAGCAATTTTTGGCACATCTTCTGGTTTGACTCTTAATTGATGATACCCTGATCGTAGATCAATCAGTGAAAATACACTTGCTCCTTATAACTGATCAAAAAGGTCATCGATCCTTCGAAGTTGATACTTATTCTTGATGGTAACTTTATTCAACTCTCGATAATCAACACATAACCTCATTGATCCATCCTTTTCCTTAACAAACAACACAGGTGCACCCCATGGTGACACACTTTGTCTTATGAATCCTTGGTCCAAGAGTTCTTGCAATTGCCTTTGTAATTCTTCTAACTCAATAGGGGTTGTACGGTAAGGCGCTTTGGATATAGGTTCAGTGTTCGGTACCAAGTCAATCTCAAAATCAATTTTTCTCTTAGGAGGCAAACCCGGTAGCTCATCCGAAAAGACATCGGGAAATTCCTTGACAACTGTTATATCCTCAATCTTAGGTAATCCTTCCTCTATTTTCGTTGCATCAAGAAAATTTTCACTTTCAATTTCAACCTCTCCATCCATGATCAACTCAAATGAGCCTAAATCTGTTCCGCTTGAAGCTACGGTCTCACCCGTGAACTCAACATCCAATCCATTAACATCCTTAAAATTCACTTTCTTCTTTTGACATTCTACAATGGTTTTAGCAACGGTTAACCAAGTCATTCCCAAAATCACTTCATATCTACTCATCTCTAACACTATTAAATCACACCTCGTACTATGTCCGTGAATCTCCATTAGACAATCCTTTAACATCTCATTTGTTGTCACAATGCTTCCAGTAGGGGTTTTAACATGAAAGCTAGAGATAACAGTGACTATTGGTAACCCAACTTGTCTAGCCAATTTGGTGTGATAAACGAGTGTGTGGCTCCTGTGTCAAACAAAGCATAGGCGGTCGCTTTAGCTACCCATACATGTCCTGCGTCCAACACTTGCTAATCACTAACTTCATACCATCCTAACTTACTTTCCTAACTTCCTTAACTTAACAGAGCTTGTTTTTCTTTCCTTAAACTTGAATCTTAAGAACTTAAAAACAGCAGAAAACAAGAGAAAAAAGGTAGGGAATTTACTTGTAACAAAGCCGAAGTCCGGATCATTATCCTCCTCACTGGTAGCCAATCCGCAATCTTCATCTCCTATCTCTTCACATACCCATCGTCCTTCGAGGTTATAGATCCTCATCCCGTGCATTGCTGACCCAGAGCGGCTACCATTATTTCCACTAATCCCATTCCCAAGTCTTGCTGCTGCTGATCCTCCAAAAGATCTAGCTGGAGCATCTTCCTTTGTGGACGCTCATTGGTAAAGTGTCCCATTTGCTTCTAGAAAAAACATGTTTTGAAGGCCTTCTTTGGGTAGTTAGCAATCTTGTGAGATGAATTGTCATAGAAATAACACTTATCCTTTAACTGTAGGCAGCTCTTGGGGTAGTGATCCCCCTTACATTTCCAGCAACTAACACCCTTAGGGGTAAGCTGTCCCCCACTAGTGTTGCTCTTTAAGCCATAAGACAGCTTGAACTTTTTTTTGAGAGAATCCAGATCCTGATCCCCCATAAAACTTCCTTCCAAAAACCAAAGGTATCCTTTCTGCACTCTTGCCCTTTCTCTTCTTAGCCCCTTCCACTATTCGGGCTCTTTTCACTAATTCTCTGAATGATCTAATATCAAATTCTTCCAGCCTCATTCTCAATTCTTCATCCAATCCATTCAAGAAAACTTTTCTTTTTAGCTTCTCGCTATACTTGTAAGAATCTGGAGCATATTGCAGCAACCTACTGAATTCAGTTTCATATTGCTCCACTGTTCGGCCCTTCTGAGCAATGTGCAAGAAATTCGCAGTAAACCGTACCTGAAGACTTCCAGGGAAGTAGTTTTCCAAAAACTCATGATAGAACCTTTCCTAAGTGACCGATGGCATGAGCTCTTTTTGCTTGAAGTCCCACCAAACTCTCGTGTTGAGCCTAAGCATATAAGTATCGTCGTCAACTCTCAGGTGGTGCGACACCTCAAAAGCATTGAAGGATCACTCATCTGAGCTAACCAATCCTCAGCCTCATCCTGTCTTCCAAAAGCCCCTTTAAAGTATCTATTACTCTTAATGAACTCAGGTAGGGAGCTCTTGTATGGCCTCATTGCTGGTGGAGGAGGCAAGGGCGCGGTATGAGAATGCGCGCTTTCCTGTGCCGGCATTCCTACAGAAGCTTGTGGTGTCGGTGGTGACGGAGTTGGAGCTGGTGCTTGTCCCGGTAGAGTCTGCCAAAGTGCTTCAAGAACTTGAGTCATTTGTGCCATATGTCCAAGCATGGCTTGCAAAGCTACCTGAGTAGCATCGACAGGAGGGTTTGGAGGTGGGGCAGCTTGTTGCCCTTCTTCCATATTGGGTTGGTTGGAGGCGTTTTCCTCTTGACATCTCCTTCTCCTACCATGGTTGTTGCAAATTTTATTTTGTCTAGATAAGTAATCTTCTCAATATTTATTAATGTTTTCAACGAGAAAGTGGAAATAAAGAAACTATAGTAAAAGCGGAAAATAAAGGTGCAAAAAGGAAATCAAGAATTTAAATAATAAAATCTTGAAATCATAAAACATAACTATAACTTTATAGAAATTTAGACAGCATGTGCAAAAATCCTCATAAACGAAATTCAAGTAAGATTTTGCGTTTTAAGCAACAACGAAACAACTAACATTAATAACAATAATGCAATTTTGAAAACAATCAAGACCACCTAAGCGATATTCTATGAGAGTCTCATTGGGTCGCCTATGGATGTTTTGCGATGCTAAGTTGATTGCTTCCTAGTGGTTACTATCCACAAGAGTTAGGAAATAGGATTCTAAGTCTCATACCATGGTCATCATCCTATCTAAGTCTTCCCTTTTAATTCTATTCTAGCTTTTTTTTTTATCCCTCTTTAAGGCTATTTAGTTATAGTTATGATTGTAAACTCTTAACCATGCTCTGATACCAAGTTAAACTGTTACCCCCAAAGGGCACCAAAACGCGACAGTCTACCACACTCAATATTTAAACTTAAGCGTGACATCCTTAGTCATCTCATAAGTTTTCATATCGAGTGTAAGGTGTACTTGCACAATTTTTAGGACCACACTTTGAATCGAATAGTCTTAAGAAGGCATACATTAGTATTAAGAATAGAAATCACAACGAGATAAATAAGTTAAGTCTTTACAAAAATCAAGGGGGTATACCCCCGCCAAAATATTAATAGAAGTCTATCCAGTCTAAAACCATATTACAATCATTAGGGTTTATGTTAAAGAGATTTTTCTAGAAGTCCACGCCTCTAGCAAGGTCCTGCCTTCTTCAAAAACTCCTCCATCCAAAAGATAACCCTATGAAAAGTGTTCTCTTGGAACAACCGAAAATGGGAGCACCACAACAAAACTATCGGGGGGTAAGTTAATAGGTTTTGTGAGATTCACTTCCAAATATTTAATACTCAACAACAGTATATAATAGACAAGTTATTAACATCCATATGAAATTCACAAGCAAATGAGCATACAAGCATATGGCTTTCCGAGAGTTATATGTGAATGGATTTACGCTCTCCATTCAGGATTAGGATGGTCCATAAGACATGCAACCATGAATTCTAATTTTGAGTGGGTGGTCCATAAGTCATGCAACCAATCACGATCTCATTCTCTTAGATATACAACCTCTGTTGTTTATTGTATAGTTTTATATGTGCCTCCACATCCGTTAACTTAAGCGATCTCACATCCTAATGTTAACATAGGCCCCATCGCTTCCGCTAAATATACTTTTGTCCCACCAAAGTATATTAGCTAATGCAATGTGACTCACTTCGTGATATGCATAAACAGTTTATTCATATAATCGTGACATGTTAATTAAGTAGAGTAATTGTGATCATAGAGAATCTCAGACAATCCAAGTCTATACTACTCATATATGATTTTACATCAAAGCTCATCTCATATACTTATCATTCATTCAAACCAAGATTTCAATCACCACTCATCACAGTTTTATCTTTCCCTAATTCTAATGCCACTACGATTACAAGCACATACATGAAAACAACTATTTAGGAAATGAACTCACTCGGCCATGGAGAGAAATCCATTAGTCGTAGTAGTCCTCAGGGAGTGGAAATCCGTCCTCTAAGTCACCTAAGTACAAGGAATACCCGGAATGGGTGTTTCTCATAAGGTTCTATTAACTTAACAATTCTATTTACTAAGTTCGCCAATTTTCACATAAGATATATGTCCTAACTTCAAATGACCATATCTAACTCATTTTAACTCGGAATTGAGCATATTATATACTGATTTTATTTACTCCAAAAGATCTATCTATTTATAATATTATTTTCAAGTTTTGAAAATGTTTAGGTCACCAAAATAGCCGATCAGTTTTGATCCGTAGGACTTTCCAATTCCGAAAAATAGTGTTGTGGATGTTTGTGATGCTTCTAGCATATAGATCAACCATACATACAATATTGATGGTTTCCTATCATGAAAAGTATGTTATGAACTTGATGGATGCATGCTCTTGACATTACTTACAAAAAGAAATTTAAGAAACTTTTTATTTGTAACACTCCATGACTAGTTACTTTCAAGAAAACTAGTTTCCTAACTTTGTGTAGGGTTTTTATGCGAATTTTCATAAAAATTTGTAGCGGAAACTTAAAAACCCTAAAACCATAAACCATGTGCTTTGACTAAATTCAATAACAAGAGGAATAAATTCTTGATTTACCTTGCAATTTCATATCCAGAATTTGAATCAAACTCTTGCGATCCGGATCTACAAGACACCATGATTATGTTGTGCCCTCTACGTAGTCCACACGAATAAGCCACCCAAAAAGGAATCACTTCTTGCGTGCTAACGCAATCTAGAACCTTTCTAGATTGATGAGGAAGATCTAAGTTTTTCTCTCTCTCTTTTAGGGTTACAGAATTTCTCTGCCGTCTAATGTGATAGTAAAAGTCTTAACCTTAATGAGACACTATCACACCTATTTATATTATGTCTATATTTTGCACTGACAATAATACCCCTAATCTTACTAGGGTTGGTAGTGATAGTAAATTATTATTCATAATAATAATTTATTTATTCTTTCCATTGGATTTTTAAAAATAAATCACTAACTGGTGATTGACCTCTAGTACATGAAATAACAATACTTAGTAATTGGCCTAGGACACAATCATTAACACTTTGATCATTCTATTTGTTTCAGATTTATTCTCTTAAGAAAATCAAATTATCCTTGTTCAAATTGAGTCTTCGTTATACCTATTACCTAAGCCTTCATTTCTACATAAAAATTTGCATTTTACACTTTGTAAATATGTTTTCAAATAGGATTTATTCAAAAATCCGAATTTTTAGAAATTAAATTTTTGGATGATTCTTTTGGGAAAAACTTGTTTAATCCATTAAAATTTAAGACTTTACTATACCTATTCCTTAAGGACTTCATTTATTACATAAAACTTTCATTTTGAACTGAAAATAGGTGTTTTCATGGCATTACTCCAAAATTACGAATTTTCTAAATTGAGTAGTAACTCAACATTTTCTATATTGTTTCTACCCTTTGTTTTACACATTAATCTCATCAAAACTCATTTCAACCTATAAAAATTACTACTTAATGATATCTATTACCTATAACCTTCATTTTTCACATAAAATATGAGTTTTAGAATTGATAAAAAGGTTTTTAAAATAGGGCTTTGAAATCATACGAATTTATCTTTGAATATTTCAAACAAAAGCTTTTCCTTTGTGAGTTTCTTGTTTTATTGCCTAAGGATCTACCAACTACAACATCTATATACACAAAACAAGCCTTTATGAGCATTAATGTATGAAAACATAAATCATCCATAAGATCATAAATATCAGGATGGTATAAGCATCTAAAAGCTAGATCTACTACTTGTGATGTATGAAAAGAAGTTTAAAAGCATGAACATGGGTTTTTATGCTAGGTCTCTATTTTACCCTACTTTTACATGCATAAACATGAAAATAATTCCACAAAAACTTAATCAAACACAAGATCTACTCTTGTGATGGCTTAATATTCATGAAGTAGCATTTTCTTATTCCTAGTAAGTGCTCATGGGGACTTAGAGTGAAAACACTCAATGAATAATCTTGCCATTACAAGATTAAATGGTAGAGAGGCTTAAGAATCATCACCTAAGGTTGGATTTAGTGAAGAAATGAAGAGAATGAAGCTTGTTTTGTGTGTGTATGATGGGGATAGAGGCTCATGGCAATGGAGAGGGAAAAGAGAGGATTTTGTGAAATTTGAACAAATGAAATGAAAATGAAAGAGAGAGAAAATTAAAAGACAATTTATATTAAGTGAATTAAAGTTTGTTTTCTTATAAAAAGAATTAAAATAAAGCAAAAATTGGAGTCAATTGGGTGTGGAGGGGGGGTACGTCGGCCTCCATGGGGAAGAGAGAGAGAGAGAGATTTGAAATTATTTTAAATTGTAATATATGTGATAAAAAGTATTAAATGTAATAATTTGTTAAGAGACAAAAATTCTTGGAAAAGAAAAATATAATTGAGTTTTTGTAAGGTTGTAAGACTCGGGTATGGTTTGTGTGTGTAGTAGGTTGTACTTGTGAATAATAATAAATAGTAGACAAGACATTACTTTACCGGTAGTAAAGAAAATACGGGAAAAAGGCAATAATTATAATTTTTATAACCCGAAAAATTATAAAACGTATATTTTTGAAATCTTTATAAAATTTTGATTCTAAAGAGTATTCTGGAATATTTTTCTGAGTTTCTAGTTTCAGGGCTCGCTTTTTTGTAATGGAGCTCGAGAATGCCCGGAATAGAAATTTCTTCGAAATCAGAGCTTTTTATGGTTTAAAATATACTTAAAAACAATAACCCATGTTGATTTATTTTATAGGGGTTCTTTTAAGTTGAAATCGAAGAAAAGCCGGATCTAGGGTTCCTAGGTTTCCTTTTCAATCTTAAGCTCATCTGGTTTAGGGTTTTGGTTTTCGATTTCCAAAGTTTACTTGATTACTAAGAAAATCGGGGTTTACATTTAGGGGCTGGAGTTTTGGGCAAAAGTTATAAAGTCAAGGGCTGAAGTTTAGGCATCGACTTCAGACCTCGACTTCAGGCCTCGACCTCAGACCTCGACTTGAGAAAGTTTGCCTTTGGCATTTTTTAGAATAAAATTAAATAAATAATTTTTTTTAGGCTCAACCTATTCTTAAGCATGGCAATAATTTTTTTTATTTAATAATATAATAATATAAGTAAAAGGAAAAAAGAAAAAAGCTGTTGGAATGCATTTAATGCATATGTCAGACACATTTAATGCTCCTCAATGCTTTTTATAACGGGCAAATTTCTTATCAAGAGCTATAAATAGAATTTTTCTCTTCTGTTTGAAAGAGAATGAAAAATACTATAATTTTTTAACACAATAAAAACGAAAACAACGTTCTGTAAATTTTTTTTTTTACTTGTGTTTTTGTTCTCGTTCTTGTTCATTTGTAAATTTTTTCTAAGAGAACAATTAATGCTCTATTTCACAATTTGATGATACAATCTAAGTGAGAGTTTTTTAGCATTGTTTAAGATTTACAAAAATTGTTTATCTGCTCGTTTAAGGAGCTCAATTTATAAAAAGAATTTGTAAATTTCCTAAAGTATTTTTTGTTATAAATATATTCAAGTAGGAACGTTTCTTTGTATATGAAATTTGTATATTTCCTTAAGAGCTTTTTAGTTTGTAAATCTGCTCATATAGGAGCTGTTTAAGAATGTTTGAAGTCTAGTCTGAAGTTACCAACATCGTCTTAATTGCGATTAGGCGAGAAGTCCTTCGTGGAAGGCAAAGAAAGTTCGGTCGTATGTTACCAGCACAACACTTGATTTATCAAGCGGAAGTTCTTTGTGAAAAGCAATTGTAAAAGTCCTATTATGATAGCTTTGTTGTAATTCCTTGTCTAAGAGGTGTATTGATTTTGGAATAACCAATATAGTGGTAAAAGTCCCCTTTGAAGCATTTGCACCTGGAGAGTAGGCAGTGGGCCGAACTCGTTAAATCCTTGTGTTGCTTCTCTTTCTTTCTCTCGTGCTTTTTATCTCTACTTATTTGTTAATTAGTTTATTCGCTGCATTTGTTTGTTTAAGTTAACTCTTGTCTTATCTTAGTTAATTAATCTGGTTTGATAAAACGAAAAATTTGTAATACTTAATTCCCCCCCCCTTAAGTATTCCTTGTGTATTATTATTTCTAACAATTGGTATCAGAGCCTGGTCTCTTGTGGTTGATTGCTTAAACGTAAAAGAGAAAAGATCATGGCTTCTAATACACTAGGATTCTTGGAGGGTCAGGCTATAAATAGGCCACCGCTTCTTAGTAGGGGTAATTACCCTTATTGGAAGTGTAGAATGAATATATTTTTGAAAGCTCAAAATAGATTAATATGGAGAGTAGTTGAAAAATGACCTTTTACAATTGAAAATAAAAATGAAGATCAATATTCAAAAGATGATTGGAAAAAACTGGATTATAATGAAGCTGCCATGAATATTCTTCAATGTGGATTGAATGAAACTGATTTCAATAGAGTTTATACTTGTAAATCTACTAAAGAAATCTGGGATGAACTTGAAGTAACTTTAAGGATCAAAGACACTAAAATAAGCTTGTTGGTTGGTCAATTTGAAAGTTTTAAGATACTGCCTGGTGAAACAATTGATCAAATGAATGATAGATTCATTAATATCATTAATCCTTTGAGTGTTTTGGGCAAGAGCTTTACTAATGTTGAAATAAATTCAAAATTGCTCAGATCATTGCCAAAGGAATGGGAAGCAAAACGGACAGCAATAGAGGAAGCCAGGGATCTTAGCACACTGACAAAAGAAGCTTCTTGGTGCACTCAAGACTCATGAGCTCATCAAGAATCAAAGTGAAGAATCCCAAAAGAAGGCTATTGCTCTGAAGGCAACCAACAATGATTCTGATAAGGAGGAGATAAACGAGGATGTGTGTTGTTTGCAAAGAATTTCAACAAATTTATGAAGGCTGGCAGCTCCTCAAAGTTTAGAAAGGAAAGGAAGGATGTTGTGTGCTATAAGTGCCAGAAACCAGGACACATCCAACCAAACTCCTCTCCTCAAGAAAGCACAAAAAAGATCCAAGAGGGAAGCACTTATTGCTACTTGGAGTGATGAAGAGTCATATTCTGATGAAGAAGAGTTATGCTTCATGGCAATCCATGATGAGGTAAACAATCCTTCAACTTCCTGCTCTAATGATGAATTGCTTGACATGTATAAAAAGTTTGTAAAAAGCTTAAAAAATCTGAAGAAGATAATAAACAACTTAAAAATCTGATGCAAAATGCTTTAGTTAGATTAGAAGAGTTTCAAGATGAAATTAATGAGCTTAAAACTGAAAATGAAGAAAAAGATGAAATAATAACAGCTCTAGGTTCTGAAAAGACAGCTTGCATGAAAATCTTAGTAGCATGAATCTGAAAATTAATGAAATTAGAAATAAAAATAGGAAACTAAAAACAGAAAATAAAATTCTGGTTGAACAGAATGATAAATTAAAAATTGAAAATGATCTTTTAGATTTAGAAATTAAAACTATAAAAGATGATAATAAACCTGCATCTACTAGCAACAACATCAATAACAATGAACTTTGAAAGAGCTAGATGAGCTAAGAACAGAAAATATAAATATGAAATCTAGCTTAGATGATTCGAAAGCTGTCATAGCTAAATTCACACAAGGAGAGAAAAATTTAAATACTCTCCTTGGTGAGCAAAAATCTGATCATAACAAATATGGAATTGGCTATGATAGGCAAGAATTATAAGTCTCATAAGACTCGGTTTGTAAAAGCCACTTATGGCACTTGTAATTATTGTGGCAAGTCTGGCCATATTGCACAAGTGTGCAATAAGGAAGGCTTTGCTCTCGGGTCATAAAAGCAAGTATGTTTGGGTGGCTAAGAAAGAAGTTTTATCTGTTTCTAACCCAAGAGGACCCAAAAGAAATGGGTACCAAAGAAATAATAACTTGCTTTAGGGATCCTCAAGTGGCAGCAACAAATGGTACTTGGAACGGATGCTCTAGGCATATGACCGTTGCTTCCAAATTTTCAAAGCTGGACTTGATGGATCAAGGGAGTGTTACCTTTGGTGATGATAGAAAATCAACTGTTTTGGGTAAAGGTAGCATTATCCTTAATAAAGATCTTGTTATTAATGATGTGTTGTTGGTAGATAATCTAAAACATAATCTGCTTAGTATAAGTCAACTTTGTGATAATGGTTTTAAAGTAACATTTTATGCCAAAAGATGTACTATAGAAAGAATTGATAATAACCAAGTATGCTTTGAAGGATATAGACATAAAAATATTTACAAAATTAATTTAGATGATTTTAAATCATCAAGTCAAACATGTCTATATTCTCAAAATGAATAGTTGGTTATGGCATAGAAAATTGGGACATGCTAACATGAAATTAATTTCAAAACTTGCAAAGAAAAATCTTGTCAAAGGTTTACCAAGTTTAAATTTTCAAAATGACAAGATTTGTCAAGCATGTCAACAAGGAAAGCAAACTAAGACTTCTTTTAAGGCTAAGGATGCAGTTTCCACTTCTAGGCCATTGCAACTGTTACATATGGATCTTTTTGGTCCTACTCAAACTTTGAGTTTAGGAGGAAAAAGATACACTTTGGTTATTGTTGATGACTTCTCTAGATTTTCATGGACTTTCTTTCTTGCCTCTAAAGACGAAACCAATGATGTCTTTTTTAGATTTTGCAAGAAAGTCCAAAATGAAAAAGGTCTTAATATAGCTTCAATAAGAAGTGATCATGGGGAGAGTTTGAAAATCTTGAAATGAATAATTTTTGTGAAAAATATGGTATTGAACACACTTTTTCAGCACCTAGAACCCCACAACAGAATGGTGTAGCCGAAAGAAAGAATAGAACTTTAATAGAAATGGCTAGAACCATGTTGTGTGAAAATAATTTGCCAAAATATTTTTGGGCGAAGCTGTCAATACCGCTTGCTATATTTCAAACGAATTTTTATTAGACCAATCATAAAGAAAACCCCTATGAGATATGGAAAGGAAAAAGACCAAACATTTCTTATTTCATCCCTTTGGCACAAAGTGTTATATCTTAATAAATGGAAAAGAATATCTAGGAAAATTTGATGCTAAATCTGATATAGGAATCTTTCTAGGATATTCTTCATCTAGTAAAGCATATAGGGTATATAATAAAAGAACTTATGTTGTAGAAGAATCTATACATGTTGTTTTTTATGATTGTTTGACTCCTATAAATGTTAATAATGATGTTTGTGATAGAATAAATGATCTTTCATGTTCTGATGTTGAAAATTCTGGTATTGTTTCTGCTGTTGAAAAATCTACTGCTGTGATGATTGATGCATGAGCATGTTAGTAATCTACCTAGGGAATGGAAATATGCTAGTTCACATCCAAAAGACTTAATAATAGGTGAAACTTCAAATAGGTACAAACTAGATCATCTCTTAAAACACAACCAATCTAGTTTTTCTATCAAAACTTGAACCTAAAACCTTGGAAGAAGCTTTAGAAGATGAGTTTTGGATTCAAGCCATGCAAGAAGAACTAAACCAATTCACTAGAAGTGAGGTTTGGAATCTTGTTGCAAGGCCTGAAAATAAAACTGATAGGAACAAAATGGGTTTTTAGAAATAAAATGGATGAATCGGAATAGTAACTAGGAACAAAGCTAGGTTAGTTGCTAAAGGCTATACACAAGAAGAGGGATAGATTTTGATGAGACTTTTGCCCCGGTTGCAAGACTAGAATCTATAAGAATGCTTTTGGCATATGCTGCTCACAAAGATTTTATCCTTTATCAAATGGATGTCAAAAGTGCTTTTCTAAATGGTTTCATAAAAGAAGAGGTCTATGTCGAGCAACCACGGTTTTGAAAATAATGAATTTCCCAATCATGTTTTTAAATTGAACAAAGCTCTTTATGGTCTCAAGCAAGCTCCTAGAGCTTGGTATGAAAGACTTAGTAGCTTTTTGATAAATAATGGATTTTCAAGGAAAAATTGATACAACTCTTTTTATCAAAAATCACAATTCTGATACATTAATTATAGATTTATGTAGATGACATTGTGTTTGGTGCTACTAATTCTTCACTTATAAAAGTTTTTGTTGAGTCCATGCAAAAAGAATTTGAAATGAGTATGATGGGAGAACTCACTTATTTTCTTGGCTACAAATTAAGCAATCAAAATCTGGAACCTTTATTAATCAATCTAAATACACTAAAGATTTGTTAAAAAGGTTTAAAATGGATAGTTGTAAGTCTAAACCTACACCTATGAGCACTAGTGTAAAACTAGACAAAGATGAAAAAGGTAAAAATGTTTGTGAAAAGATGTATAGATGCATGATAGGTAGTTTGTTATATTTAACAGCTTCTAGACCTGATATCATGTTTTCTGTATGTGTATGTGCACGATTTCAATCTTCCCAAAAGAATCTCACTTGGGTGCAGTCAAACGCATCTTCAAGTACCTTGTGGCACTATTGAAATTGGCTTGTGGTATCCCAAACATACTTCTTTTGAACTTGTTGGGTACTCTGATGCTGACTTTGCTGGTAGCAAAGTAGATCGGAAAAGCACAAGTGGCACATGCCATTTTCTTGGTAATTCTTTAATATCTTGGCACTCAAAGAAGCAAAATTCTATTGCATTATCAACTGCTGAAGCTGAATATATAGCTGCTGGCAGTTGTTGTGCACAAATTTTATGGATGAAACAAACTTTATTAGACTTTGGTTTAAAATTTGAAAGTGTACCAATTCGTGTGATAATACAAGTGCTATAAATTTGACTAAAAATCCCATTCAACACTCAAGAACCAAGCATATTGAGATTAGACATCATTTCATTCGTGATCATGTTCTAAACAAGGACATTTGCTTGGAATTTGTTGATACAAACCATCAGCTTGCTGATATTTTTACTAAACCCTTGAGTGAAGAACGTTTTGCACTTTAAGAGGAGAATTGGGCATGTTAAAGTTGATGAGTGCTAAAATATTTTTGAACCAGGAACTTCCTTGAAAATCTGATCTTTAGTCTCTTAGCTGGTAAATATTACAGACTTTAAACTAAAGTTTGCACTTACATGCATGTTTGTGTTTATGTTTGTGCTTTTATACCAATGTTTGTCTTCTGTAATTTTCTGTTGTTATGAATTTGTTTATATCCTTCTATGCTTTGTTTTAAAAAAAAAATAAATAAATAAAACAAAGGTTGTTTGAACCAGGGGGATAATTTTTTTTTTTTAGAAAAGTGCTTTTGATAGGGGAGAAAATTGATTTTGTTTTAATTAACTTTCTTTTTTTAAACAAAGTATGTGTTCTTCTTTTCTTTTTTTTTTCTTTTTTATTAGAAAGGGGAGAAATACTTGCACAATTAAGAATTATTTTAGAATTGATTGTGCATATTTATTTTCATAAAAAGGGAGAGATTATTGAACTTTATGTTCACAAATGATTTTAATGAGAATAATTATTACACAATTAATTATTTAAATATCCTTAATTTTTTAAATACTTAAAATATTTACATGTATATATATGCTTTGTATTTGTTCTGTTGTTGTTTAAATTTTAACGGAACAAAAAGTTGAAGAAAAGTCAAGACGAAGCTATCGAGCCAGTAGAAGAAAGGTGGAGGCACTATTTAATAATATAATAATACCAGTAAAAGGGAAAAAAAAAGAGCTGTTGGAATGCAATTAATGCATGTGTCAGACACATTTAATGCTCTTTCAATGCTTTTTATAACGGACAAATTTTTATCAAGAGCTATAAATAGAATTTTTTCTTCTCTTTAGAAGAGAATGAAAAATACTATAATTTTTTAACACATTGTAAAAACGAAAACAACGTTCTGTAAAGTTTTTTTTTTTACTTGTGTTTTTGTTCTCGTTCTTGTTCTCATTAATTTGTAAGTTTTTTCTAAGAGAACAATTAGTGCTTTGTTTTGAAATTTGCTGATACACACTAAACGAAAGTATTTTAGCACTGTTTAAGTTTACAAAAGTTGTTTATCTGCTCGTTCAAGGAGCTCAGTTTGTAAAAGGAATTTGTAAAATTTCTAAAATATTTTCTGTTGTAAATCTGTTCAAGTTGAAGCATTTCTTTATAAAGGAAATTTGTATATTTCCTTAAGAGCTTTTCAGTTTGTAAAGCTGCTCATATAGGAGCTGTTTGAGAAAAGTCCTTAGTGGAGGCAAAGAGAAGTCCTCAATGGGAGGCATTTGAAGTATGGTTTGGAGTTACCAGCATCGTCCTAATTGCGATTAGGCAAGAAGTCCTTTGTGGAAGGCAAAGAGAAGTCCGGTGGTGTGTTACCAGCATAACACTTGATTTATCAAGTGGAAGTTCTTTGTGAAAGACAATTGTAAAAGTCCTATTATGATAGGCTTTGTTGTAATTCCTAGTCTAAGAGGTGTATTGATTTTGGAATAATCAATATAGTGGTAAAAGTCCTCTTTGAGGCATTTACACCGTGGAGAGTAGGTAGTGGACCAAACTCCACGTTAAATCCTTATGTTGCTTCTCCTTCTCTCTCTCTATGCTTCTTATCTCTCTCTCTATGCTTCTTATCTCTACTTATTTGTTAATTAGTTTTAAGTAATTTATTCCGCTGCATTTGTTGTTTAAGTTAACTCTTGTCTTTTCCTAGTTAATTAATCTGGTTTGATAAAATCGAAAAATTTGTAATACTTAATCCCCCATCCCTTCCCCCCCCCCCCCCCCCCCCCCCCCCCCCCAAAAAAAAAAAAAAAAAAAACTATTCCTTGTGTATTATTATTTTTAACAAAACTAAATATAATTAATGAAATAAGACATTTCTAGAAGTATGCGACCAAAGTACGAGCTCGTACATCAAGCTATGTACCTCTCAATACTCAAACAATAATGAATTTTAGAAGCATACGACCAATACACAAGCTCGTGTACCTCTCTTGTTGGACCCTAACAAAGCCCAGTCCAATTACTTTGCTTTCCTCTCTTAACGCTCAACACCCTGACTAACCCTAATCTCTCAAACAACCTCTCTTCTTTCTCTCTGGATATGTGTAAGTTCTTCTGGAAACCCTAGTTTTACGATTTCTTTATCTTTGATAAGAACTGCGTATAACAATTCTCTGTTTCTTGTTACTTGTAAGGTACCTTTTCGAGTAAGGTTAACTCCTATGAGAAAAGAAAGAAGAGATACTGGAATTTCAGGAATAAGGATGAGTTTTTCCTCCTTTGATTTCCTTTTTATTGCTGTAC
Source organism: Combretum micranthum (assembly GCA_024138025.1). Lineage (NCBI taxonomy): Eukaryota > Viridiplantae > Streptophyta > Magnoliopsida > Myrtales > Combretaceae > Combretum > Combretum micranthum. The sequence continues at coordinate 65,460 of JAMXBD010004126.1, forward strand.
TACAATTGTTATTTTGACAGCTATCTATTGCTGATCTGTCAATTTGTTATCTGTTGCTGATCTGTCAATTTAGTTACATGTATGTATGTTTCCAAATTGGAAACCCTAAAAACAGAAAGTGTAATCTAAGTAACTAAGTAACTATTTAGTTACAAAATCCTTTATCCAAGTGGGTTGCCTTGTTATTCTCTTTTGGGTCGTAACATTTTCCTTCCCCCCTTCGAAAACAACCTTGCCCTCAAGGTTGTAAGTTGGATAAGCCTTCTGGAAATCTTCTAGATTCTCCCAAGTAGTATCCTCCGGTAGTAAACCGTGCCATTGAACTAGAATCTGAGGAATTGATCGACCCTGTTGAGACACCATTCTCTGACCTAAAATAGACAGTGGCTGTATGAGTGGGTGTTGATCCACAGCATGTTCTGGTAATTCCAATGTTGGAACTGAGACCCCAAAAGCTTTCTTCAATTTAGATACGTGAAATACATTGTGAATTTTAGAGAAAGGAGGAAGTTCCACCCTATAAGCACATGTCCCCACTCTGTCCAGTACCTTATAAGGTCCATAAAAACGTTTTGAGAGCTTAGAGACCCCATGAGATGCTAAAGATAGTTGCTTATAAGGTTGCAACTTAATGAAAACCAGATCCCCAGGCTGAAGGACTACCTCAGTCCTATGCTGATCAGCAATTGTTTTCATTCTATTTTGAGCTTGAGTCAAATGTTGTTTCAGAAGCTTCAAAATCTCATCTCTAGTTAATAAGTCTGCTTCCACAGCTTCCAAAGTAGACGATCCTCTAACATAAGAGGAAATAGTAGGTGGGTCTCTACCATATACTATTCGAAATGGGGTAAAGCCTGCACCTCCATGAAATGAGGTATTATAGGCAAATTCTGCCCAAGGTAAATACTTGACCCATAAATTGGAACAATCCATTACAAAACTGCGCAAATATTGTTGAATAGTTCTGTTAAGAACTTCTGTTTGACCATCACTCTAAGGATGGTAAGCACTTGTCAGCTTCAATTTGGTTCCACTCAATGAAAATAATTCTGTCCAGTTTGCTCAAAAAGATAGGATCCCTATCTGATACAATTGTGCGAGGATAACCATGTAGTTTGACTACAATATTGAGAAATAAGGTAGCCACTTTGGTTGCTGTAAAATGAGAATCCAATGCCCCCAAATGGCAATATTTGGATAATCTATCAACTACAACCAATATAACTGAAAACCCTTGTGACTTTGGAAGGCAAGTAATAAAGTCAAGACTAATATCCTCCCAAATCCTATCTGGAATAGGAAGTAGATTTAATAGACCAGCAGGAGAACGACCTTGATACTTCACCTGTTGACAAATGAGACAGCCCTTAACAAAGTCTTCCACTTGTTGCTTCATGCCTATCCAATAAAAGTCACTAGCAAGGCGTTTATAGGTTTTCAAAATTCCAAAATGACTCGAAGCTGGGGATGCATGATACTCATGTAATAAGTCTGGAATGAGTGAACTCTGAGGTACTAAAAACAGTCGGGAACCATAATACAACAAATTGTTACACCAATGAAGGTCCCATTTCAGAACATTCCCCTCCTTCATGTCAGACAACAAGGTTTTGAATTCTTCTAGAGTTGTATACTCCTGTTTCAGTTTATCAATAAACTGAAAACAAATAGAAGATATTCCAAAATAAAGATAGCTATCATCGAATTTTCTGGAAAGAGAGTCAGCTACTTGATTATCTATTCCTTGTTTATAAACAATGGAATAATCAAATCCCATCAATTTGGAGAGATACTTCTGCTGCTCAGGTGTTTGAATCACCTGAGTGAGTATTTCCTTCAAACTCCTATGGTCTGTTCGAATGAGGAAATGGCTTCCTAACAAATACTGTCTCCATTTTTTAACTGCCTGAACAATGGCATATAATTCATGAACATAAGCGGAAGCTTTTCTGAGATGTATAGGTAGTTTCTTGCTAAAATAAGCAAGTGGGTGACTACCTTGTAATAATACAGCTCCTACACCAGTTCCTGAAGCATCTGTCTCCACAATAAACTGCTGATTAAAATCTGGAAGCTTAAGAATTGGTGCTGAACACAGTGCCTTCTTAAGTTTTTCGAAAGCCTCCTTAGTTGAATTAGACCAATGAAACTGGTCTCGTTGTAACATATCAGTCAATGGACTAGCTATCATAGCATAGCCCTTAATAAAACGACGATAATATCCAGAAAGACCCAAAAATTGTAAACCCCAAAAATTCTTAGTAGCTAGAAAACCCCAGGAGTTGGAAACGAAACCCTAATCCGATCAGATTGAGTTTAGTGAATGGAGCCTAGGAACCCTAAATCCGGCTTTCCTTCGGTTTCACAGTAAAATAAATATTATGGAGTAAATGAATGTGAATTGTTGTTCCAAAGGACATTTCAAACCTTTGAAAGTTTTAGATTCGGGAATTTTTCAATTCCGGGCCTTCCCGAGCCCAATTACGGAAAAGCGTGCCCCGGGCCACGGATTCAGAAAAATATCCGGAATATTCATTAGAACCGTAATTTTATAAGGATTCCAAATATCAATTTCATAATTTTCCGAGCTATAAAGATTACAGTTATAGCTTTCCCGTGTTTTCGGAACAACCGGTAAAGTAGATGTCTTGTCTACTATTCACAAGTACAACCTACACTACACACTACCCATGCCCTATTCTTACATCCTTACAACTACTCATTTCAATTTTCTTTTCCAAGAAATTTTGTCTTTTGAATAATTATTACATTTATTACAATTTCATTTACTAAATTACAAATAACAAATTTTTGAAACTCACACACACACACACACAGGGAGGCCGGCGCCCCTCCCTCCTTTTCTCCTCAATTGAAGTATTTTTTTTACTTCATTTTATTAATCAAACCCTAAACACTTCATATATATACATAATATTCTCTCTCTCTTCTCATTTTCTCCTCATTTTAACTTTTGAAAAGAGCAAAACTCTCCTCTTTCTCCCTCTAGATGCCGTGAGCTTGCCCCTCCCCTTCCTCACATTTTCAACTTTGTTTTCTCTATTTCACTTCAAGACTCCATTGGTATGTGTATTTAAGCTTTGTTTCTTCCTACTCTTGTAATGGCAAAGCTATATCTTGTGTGTTTTCTCATTTAATCCAATGAGCTCATGCTAGGGACATGAAAACACATGAACAAGAATAACAAGCCATCACAAGACATGGATCTAGTGTTTAGATGAGCTTATGTTAAGATCTCATTGTTCATGCATGTAAAGTAGTGATCTTACATATATATTGTTATTCATGCCATGAGATCCATGATTTATGCATCATACTTAGTAGATCTAAAGTTTAGCTACCCACATTGTCATTTACATGTATGATCATAGAGCTATTTTCATTTTCATGCATTGATGACCACAAAAATGTAGTCTTGTTCATATATAGTGATGATAGATAGTATATCTTGACATGTAGAAGGCAAGACCATTGAAAAAGGAAAGACTTTGTTAGCTATGGAAAGTTGAAAATTCGGATGAAATGGAAACCCTACCCTAAAGACCTCCAAAATCAATTTTAAACTCATTTTCCATAAGAAAAATGGAGGGTATGTGTAATAGACATGTTAAAGGAATTATTTTCATGAGTTTAGATGAGTTTAGGCATAATAATAATGAGGAAACAAGAGGTGAAGTTAGAATGAAAAATGTTGACTTTAAGTGTGTAGTCAAATTCGTAACTTTGTGTAATGCCTAATTAAACACTTAGTATTTAAGTCTAAAATGGATATTTTATAAGCTAAATGAGGTCCTTAGATAATGTATACATTAGAGCTCCAATTTTTAAGGCATTAGGCAAGATTTCCTTTAAGAAAAATGTAAGAAAAGGAAAATTGGAAAATTCGGATTTTTACAAATAACTTATTTGAAAACATGTTTACCAAATGAAAAAGGTGAATTTTTATGCATGAATGGAGGTCATGACTATTATGGACTTTGAGAACCTATTTTTAGTTAAATAATAAGTAGATTACAAGATTAAAAACCAAAGAAACCCTAAGGAGTATAATGGGAAAATAACTTCTTAGAATTAGCCTTATGAAACTTTCCCCAACACTTAGAGTTCCTAAGAGTTTACTACTACAAAAATCATCATGACTATGCACATATTGAGTTCATCACATAGCATACACATTAGTATGACATTCCCATATCATTCATGCATGAGTCATCATCTAGAAATACTTTTTATCAAAGGCAAAGCAAATTTTCGAGGTTGGGTCAATTGCGGGACAGAACTGATCCCACTGTTCCGTGACCCTATTATTTTCAAAACTTGGATCTAATACTTGAATTAGATAGATCTTTCGAAGTAGATGAAGATCGATATAAAGTTTGCAAAATTCCGAGTTAAAATGACCAAGTTATGGCCGTTTTAAGTCGGAACTTCCAAAAATAGCGAGAAATCCGAATTCAACTAGTCTAGATGTATAGTTTGATTTAAATTACATGGTGAGAGTCTCATAGGATTATTCTTGATTGGTAGGTGATTCCGAACAGGACGACTCTCTACCTCTCGATTATTATTATTAAGAAGTTTGGAGTCCCATGGCCGAGTGAGTTTACTTCCACTCTCAATTAATGCTTGTGATTGTAATGTAGTGGCACTAGTGATGTAGGCAAAGATAAAAGGAATTGTATAAGCATGCTGGGGTATATGGGAATTATTTATGATGTTGACTGTTTGAGATGTGAAATGGAGTTAAGGTATATCGAAACCGGTGTTAAGATATTGACTGCTTTACTAGTATCTTATGATGAATGTCTGCGAATATTTGTTGGTCACTTAAAAGAATTGAATTAATGACTATTCGATTCCGACTATAAATTGAGTTCATTCATGTCACGATGGGGTTGAAGCATTTGCATTGGTTGGTTTTTTTGTGATCCATAAAACGAATGTGAGGTTAATCGTGATCATAAAACAAGTTTTTAATCAGTTGACCGTGAGCTTAAACGGCGTCGTACGCAGGATTCGTTAATCTGCTAACCCGGGATGGAGGGCGCAAGTCCATCCACATATGATTTCCGGTTGGTCATATGTTTGTTGATCACCTTTGTATGGTGCATACACTTGCTTGGATAATCACTTGCTTGAATGGTTGTATTTAATTGTGTTATGGAAGTATTACTCACTAAGCTAGTTAGCTTACGCCCCTATAGTTTCTATCTTTTGCAGCATGAGTTTATATGGCTTAGGCCAAGACAAGCCACAGCGCAGGTACCGGAGACAGGAGTTTCCTATAGAAGTTTAATTCAGTCCATTTTGTATAGACTTCCATTGGAAACTAAGGACTCTGGATGACTGTAATAGACTGTTATTCTTTTGCGGGGGAATGCCCCTTAGAATTTGTAAACTTTAATGTTATGCGTTTTGATTTATTATCTATGGCTAATGAATGCCGCGTTAAACTGTTTAACTCCATTTGTTGAAGTATTCTATTATCGTAAAGGAACGCTTTACATCTACTTAAGACTTCCGAAGGCCCCGGATAGGGAACTCGAGAGTCTTACTTAGTATGTGGCGGGCTATTACGTTTAGGATACCCTACGGGGCGTGACAAAAATGCTCTCAACTCTTTAATAGTAAGTGGTAATGCCACTTCATAACTGCTTCAACTTTAGTAGATTCTGGTGTAACGCCCTCTTTGCACACAATATGGCCCAAGTACTCAATCTGCTCTTGGCCAAAAAAACACTTACTATCCTTAAGATAAAAATGATTCTCCAACAAAATCTGTAAAACCACACTCAAATGTTCCACATGCGCATCCATAGATGTGCTGTATACAAGTATATCATCAAAAAAAAAAAAAACAATAACAAATCGCCTCAAATATGGTTTAAACAATCTATTCATTATAGATTGAAAAGTAGCAGGTGCATTGCTTAAACCAAAAGGCATGACAACAAACTCATAATGACCATCATGTGTTCGAAATGCTGTCTTTTCAATGTCTGATGGATGCATCCTAATTTGATGATATCCTGAACGTAAATCCAGCTTAGAAAATACAGAAGCCCCATGTAACTCGTCCAACAACTCATCAATAGTTGGAATAGGAAACTGATCCTTGATTGTGACTTTGTTTAATGCTCTGTAATCAATACAGAATCACCAGCTTCCATCTTTCTTCTTAACCAACAAGACTGGTGAAGAATATGGGCTGGTACTATGTTGAATGACACCTTGACTCAACATATCAGCTACCTGTCGCTCTATTTCAGATTTCTGGAAATGTGGGTAACGATAAGGCTTAACATTGACTGGTTGAGCTTCATTTGTCAAATGTATCATATGTTGGACATCTCTCAAAGGAGGCAAGGATGAGGGTGTCTAAAAAATTTGAGAAAATCTGCCCAATGTGTGCTTAATAGCCGCATTGCAGGTGGTATTCTCTGAAGATTGGTCTGAACCCTGAGCCTTCAATTGCAAACAAAAAGCAACCGCATCAGTTGCTAATAATCTTTGAAACTAATGGTGTGTGATAGGTTGCATTTGAGTGCCCACATCTCCAGATAGCTGGACTTGAACTCCATTCATAACAAATTGCATTGTTAAACTTCCATAATCAATTGTGACAGGTCCCAATTCTTTCAACCACTGTACTCCTAATACTGCCTCAGCCCCTTGAATAGGTAGGATGTAAAATGTAGTGAAGAAATCCAATCCTTGAATCTGAATGAGAACATTTCTACACATTCCCTCACATTGCAATTTATCCCCCTTTCCCACGAGAACATGAAAATGTGGAGAGGGTTCAATCACTAACCCAAATATTTTGCAATTCTACTTTGTAAATAATTATGAGTACTGCCCGAATCAATCAGAATAGAAATATCATGATTTTTAATACAACCTTGAAATTTTAATGTTTTTGGAACTTGCAACCCAGCCAAGGCATGAAAACTGATAGTACCCTCATCAGTAATAGTAAGTAATTCATCCGATTGGATATCCATTTCATTACTATTGTCTTCGTCTTCTATTTACAACAAAAATTTGGCTTTACATTGATGTCCCCTATGGAACTTTTCATCACAATTATAACAAAGGCCTTTCTCACGTCGAACTAACATTTCAGAAGGAGTTAATTTTTTTATGGGAAGAGATGAAACAGGGGGATTAGGTAATAATGGTGGTTTGGAATTCCCAGTAGATGACTGTGAACTAGTTGTGGTAGGTTGTGTGTATGGTTTTGAAAATTGAAGGGGTTTGGAATATGTATGAGAAGATGAAGAAGACATTTTTGGAACAAAATATGAATCCTGGAATTTAGATTCATGCATTTTTGCTAACCATATAGCATGTGCTAAATCTGAAGGCCTAGCAATTTGTACTTCTCGTCTAATATGTGATTTTAAGCCCGAAATAAAGCAACTCATTAAAAATGATTCAGGAATACCTCTAACTCTGTTAGAAAGAGCCTCAAATTGTTTCTGATAATGTTGAACAGTGGAAACTTGCACCAATTTAGCTAAAGTCCCTTGAACATCTTCATATTCAGATGGTCCGAATCTAACTTTCAATGATTGTAAGAAAGAATTCCAAGTTGTGATCTGTTTGTTTGCTTCCATCCATTGTAACCATTGTAGGCCATCATCCTCGAATGCAAAAGAAGCAATTTCTAAACGCTGCTCCACTGGAATATTATGAAAGGTAAAGAATTTCTCAGTCTTGTAGATCCATCCCAATGGGTCCTCACCATTAAATCGAGGTATCTCTAACTTGATCCCTTTTAGTAACGTGTCTGCTAAGGAAGATGATGAACGAGGACTGTCTGAAACTGAATTTGATTGTGGAAAACCCTCGGTCTGATTCCTAAATGTATCCAATTTGTCATTCATCTGTTGAATCGAGTTCTGCATGTGATGTTGTAAAGAACTGACCGAATCTTAAACTGTCTTATTTGCTTGAATCGACTCTGTCATTTGCACTTGCATTTTATTCATGGTATCTGCTAACGAATAAACCAAGGATTGTAGTTTGATAAACTCTTCCTGTGCTCGAGTACTCGCCATGACTGAACTCAGAACTTGGACAGAACAAGAAAAACGAGAGCACCAAAATGTTGGACCCTAACAAAGCCCGGTCCAATTACTTTGCTTTCCTCTCTTAACGCTCAACACCCTGACTAACCCTAATCTCTCAAACAACCTCTCTTCTTTCTCTCTGGATATGTGTAAGTTCTTCTGGAAACCCTAGTTTTACGATTTCTTTATCTTTGATAAGAACTGCGTATAACAATTCTCTGTTTCTTGTTACTTGCAAGGTAGCTTTTCGAGTAAGGTTAACTCCTATGAGAAAAGAAAGAAGAGATACTGGAATTTTAGGAATAAGGATGAGTTTTTCCTCTTTCGATTTCCTTTTTATTGCTGTACTACAATTGTTATTTTGACAGCTATCTATTGCTAATCTGTCAATTTGTTATCTGTTGCTGATCTGTCAATTTAGTTACATGTATGTATGTTTCCAAATTGGAAACCCTAAAAACAGAAAGTGTAATCTAAGTAACTAAGTAACTATTTAGTTACAAAATCCTTTATCTAAGTGGGTTGCCTTGTTATTCTCTTTTGGGTCGTAACATCTCTATTGTAAAATGGTGATTATTCAGAGAAACATGACCCATACACAAGATTAAGTAATAAGTCGTGTATCTTGCTATGCTTCTGATGCCATGCAAACATTAGAAGTAGACAATCTCATATATTAAGTTGTGTACCTCTTTATGGTTTAACTCCTATAAGCCCTTAGATTTTATGGTAAATATAAATAAACCCTAAGAATCGAAAGTCAAATCAAAACCATAAAGTCAACCTAATTCTATGTTAAGTCTAGTGAATGTAGATCCGGCAATCCTGCGCGCAAAACTTATATAATAAATATAAAATTATTTCAAATTAAAGTTCAAAATTATATAATAAAGCTTAAAAGGATCAAATTTGGAAAAAATTAATTCGTTTTTAGACTCGAACGGGATCAGTTTCTAAAATTAGGATCCCAACAAGTGAAATCGTGAAAATATTCCGATGACACCATTAGACTCGTAAAAATGTAAGGATTTCAAAAATATCAGTTTTAGAATTTTTCGGTATCTAAAAAAATTAGATATAGCCCGTTTATACGTATTTTCTTTACTACCGGCATTTTAATTGTCTAATCTATTATTTATAGTACTATTTCTACTATTCATTACTATTTTACTATCTTTACTTTTTCTTACTTGCGTATTCTTGCACTATACCATACTATTCCTTACAATTTACATTTTCTATACAACTTTATTCACATCACACTTTACACATTATTACTTTTCATTATAAAAAAACAAAACAATTAAAAATCAACTCTCTCCCTCTATCTCTCTCAAAACCGCCACACACACACACACACACCACACATTCCTTTTTTTTATTTTTCATTTTATTTAATTACATCTAATCTTTGCTCCAAAACTCTATAAATACCTCTTCCCTCCTTCATACTTTACACATATTTCTCAAACCATAATAAAACTCTTGCAAATTTTCCTCTCAAATCCTCTCTTCGAAAATCCATTCCCAACTTCTTCATATTCCCATACCATTACTATCTTCTAACAACATCAACCTTTATTTCCTTCATCACCTATTTCTCTACCTTAGGTAAACCTTTCTTATGTATATATTTCTCATGTTCATGTTAACATAACATGACCATAGTGTGTGTTTTCTAAACCTATGGGTTTTTATGGAAGTAACAATATGTTTATATCTTGTTTAACAATGTTGAAATAATATTATTATTGTTGTTACGTTATTTTTTTTAATGTTGCTAATCTAACTTTTATATATATTACTAAGTATGTTTATGTGTATATATATATATATATTTCTTAGAGCATATAAACTTACTAACATAACTTTATTCATGCTCTTACAATTTTATTAAGACTAGTCTTTCTAGTCTTAGACTTATCATTCTCAAACAATTTTCTCTTCTTTCTTTAGGACTTGTCTATAATCTAAGTCCGGGGAGTCTTGATACCAATCTAAGACTCCCATGATTTTTTTGTTTTATTTTCTTGCTTTTCTTTTCAGGACCAGTCTATCTCTAGTCTGGAAGCCTTGATAAAAGCTAAGGCTTTCAATACTTGACTTTATTTACTTGTTCTTTCTCTTATTTAATTTTCTACATCTCTTATTTTCTATGTAAGCTATTATTCTTTTATGTAATATAGCCATATGCTCATGATCATGCATAGTCACTATGTTGTTGTCTAAATAAAAGGAGTTCTCTTCTTTCATTGAAACTTAAAACTAAAAATCCTTACAAAAATATTTTTTGGCACTTAAGAAAAGCTTCTATTCAAAACTTAAGATTATAGTTCAATAATACCCTTTAAAAAAATTTAGATAACTTCATCATAGTTTTTAAGAGCTATTGTTATGTAAAGCTTTTTTCCAAAATATAGTTATAAAGTTCTTTTACTATCTTTTTCAAAAATAAAATAAATTTATTATTAAATCTTAAGGTTGATATTTTTTTATTATGCAAGTTCTTTTGAAGAACTTATTTGAAAGAACTCATACCAATACTCTAACAAATACTAAGAACTAGACAAATTTTAAGTCAAGTTAAAACCAACTCACTAGTCAAGAAAACACTTAGGAAAAGAATATTGTTAAACAACCTAGAGTAACAAGTTTCAAAAATATAAAAGCTTATTTTTATAAAGTCTATGGAGTAGAAAAAATGGTAGTTATGTTATAAAGAGTACTCATATAAAACAAACTAAAAATCTTAGTTTTCATTTCAACAATTTATAAAGGGAACTTGTAGACTCTGATCTTTAAAAAGGAGATTGTTTTATGAAAAATCATAGTTTAGAAAACAATAGTTGAATCATGCATGTAATGTGAGTGATATGTGTACAAAAAGGATTTTTTAACTGCATAAAATTTATGTATTTACTATGGGATTTTTGGTTAATGAAAAGCTTGGAAAAATATATTTTTTTAGGGCTGGAATTTTTGTATGAAATCTGTACCATACCATTTTGAAACCCAAATGGTTTTTTAATGACAAAATAACCTTTGAAATAGATATGTCTTTTTGAGTATGCAAAAAATGACATATAATAAGCAAAACTCCTAGTTAAAATGAGTAAGATATAGTTATTTTAAGTTGGAATTTCTTGCCATCTGAATTTTAACGAAAATGATAAAATAGATTTAGATGGTTTATGTAGATCTTGGATGAAATACTCATTTCGGGTATTTCTTTTGTTTAGGTGATGAGGTCCAGGACCTTCTCTTTGCTGATGATTACTTCGACTGATAGAGATTACTATAGCCGAGTGAGTTTTTCTTTACGTTTTATGTATTCGCACATGTGCTCATAGAATAGAGCACTAGATCTCAAGAAAAGATAAAAATTGATATGCATACAGGTTATCATAGGAGCTATGTATGTGATTTGTTATTTGTGATCAATAAACGATAAGTATATCAGAGCTCAATTGGTTTATTAATATAAATTGTCTTTATCATTATTGCTGTATGTGTGAATATTGATTTATCACCTTACATGAATTAATGTCGGATCAAAAATCCCTTAAAACTAAATTGCTCATGCATATCACTTAGAATATCATCTTCATATTTTTACTACTACTCCTCAGTGTAGGACCAGACGGGTAAGCTACCTAGCTATATCTTGAGGAATTAAACATTCGAGGAATACGATCTCATGGTGTAGCTGAGCTGGATTGAACGCTTTGGGTAAGGAAAGCCCAAAGACTACTAGTATGGTTGATTGGAACCCCAAGACGCATGCAAATTTCAAGAAGGACAATTATGACCAATTCAAAGCATTCCCTAACCCCGGATGGATAGGTAAATCCATTCTACATAAGAAACTAGATAGTTATATGTATTGCTTGATCATATGATTGTTTGCATTTCATATGCTTGGTTAATGGACTTGTATGATTGCCTTATTATGAGTACTTTTGCATAAGGACTATCTTACTAAGCTAGTTATGCTTATTTCCCAATAGATTTATGATGTTGCAGGACCTTTGTTTTTGCACTCGAGACCGTCTTGATTGTCCGGGTAGAATCTACGCTTTTGAAGGAATTCTATTTGAAGATTTACATTAGATTTCCTTTAATTTTTTCTAGTTTTAGTTATTTGTCTTAGTAAAACTATATTATTTTGAATTTTATCAGGGGGATGCCCCATAGAATTTGTAGAACCTTATATTTTGATGAATTATAATAGCATTGCCTTGAATGTTCCGCTACCATTATCTCAAAATGAATAACTCCACCAATCTCCCTTTGTTATGAATGTACGCCTTGTGCCAATATGGAAGCTTCCAAGTGATTAAGGTAGTCATTTTCAAGTTTTAATTATGTGTACAACGAGCTGTCAAGTTTAGTGTACCCGTTGGAGCATGACAAGTCCCAACATCTAAAAGTATATAGCAAGAAACTTGGGACTACGGACTAACCCATGTATATAACTCATGGACCACCTATATACATTAAGACTTTTTTGAACTTAGCTTTTTTCTTTTCCAAGAATAAATAGAACTTATTAAGCACCTATCCTTAAGAATTTACTTATTTTCTAAGATTCAAAAACCTAGATTCTAATGGGATGAAGGTAAGAACTATACCAATGTAAATAGAAAGAAAGTGTGGAAATGTAAGCAATTCTAATGACTTAATTGATATATAAATTAAGTTAGTGGATTCTAGGACTCACAGCAGACTATTATTCTAGGTACATATATACTTGCTTGTGGTTGTGCTTGTTAGGTTAGAAGCTAAAATGGACAAATTATTTATACAGTTAATTGAAAGTGCTAGTTGCTTGTGCACAACTATTGGTAATAGGTGAAGAGTATTCATACTATTATCGTGACATTTTGATGATCCATGTGTGATAGTGTCCTAAGTAGAGTCGTGCATGGAAATGATCTGGACAGGCTAAGTTGTATAAGTGTCATGGTTATTAGGGAGGACCTAATAACCAATATATATGTATATAAATATCTTTGTGCATTTTGAGATATTGAGTTTTGCCTTTACTGGTTGTGGGACTAAAATTACTGATAACTAATCTATTAAGTGTTTGCATATTGAAAATGTATGTGACTTTGTTCTTGTATGTTCATGCACATGTGGTTGTTGGTATATCATAGAGGGCTCCAGCTCACCCCTTTCTCTTATTAGGTACAGTAGAAACTCCTGTGGCATTGCATCTGCCTTAATACAATATTATAGTAGATTATGGAGAAGACATTAGTGGAGAAGACTATCCAACTAATTACTAGGTTTGGTATGTTGTTGTCAAGAAGACAGAGATCCAATTTGACCACATCTATATCATGGTTTTATGTGTACTAGGGTATTATTATAGGGCATAGACCTAATTATTGATCTGCAATATTTGTTAGCTTTGATGGACTCTCTAAGCCATCTATTAATGTTGCTAAGTGGGTTCTGATTATGGTGGGACTTCAATAATGCATGTTGTTAACTCAAAGTTAATGTTATTTATTTGTTTAGAGTGTGATATTTGTCGGAAGTTGCAATTATATCAAGTTTTAAGCCTTTGCATATTCATATTCTATATGAACATGTGTTTAAGTTTAAGGCATTACAAAATGAGTTGAGAGTCTTGCCTACCTAAACTTTTGGAAGCATCCTTATATTCGAATGTATTGGACTTCATCATGATATTAAATATACTAAAACAACTTAAGCTAATATATATATATATATATATATATATGTATGTATAAACATAGAGCTATTTCATCTTTAATTTCACTCCACAAATTCTAAGAGTATAAACAAAACCTATAATATCAAATTTAATAATTGACCAAAGCGAGTACGATTAACTTACGAGAAATGTGGGCGTAATTCTGATATCATGGTTCATGTCACATTACAAAACCAAATACTAATGCATCGACACCTAATGAGCTAAAATAAGATGCAATATATAACTTTTAAGTTTAAATATTCTACAAAATTCAAGTCTCCAATGAGATCTATTGATTGCATTAAGTGAACTAAATATTCTAATCAAAGAAACTTAATAATCACTAGTCATAAGATTCTCTAGCTAAGCTTAATTAAAATCCCAGAGATTTTTTCTTTTTTGAAACCAATGAAAACGTGAGACAAACTAATATCACCAGCCTATAATTATATCATATTAGAAGCATTTTGCAAACAAGTAGACATAATGTAATATATATAAAATGAAAATGTTCTAGTTTAATCTAATTATTCTTAGATAATATACTAAAATATTAATTTTCAATTAATTAAGAAATTTTCATATAAATATTTTCATTCCCTAATGATCACCAATAAATACTCATGTCATAACAATGTCAACATGAAAACAAACTTAGGTAATGAAATTGAAATATTAAAATTTTGTGAAGAATATATTAGAAAAATTATATGACAGTGGACAATTAAAAAAAAAACTCTTGGTCTGATGATCAAAATAAGAGTAACAATAGAGAAATAACATCTATTAGTTATGGATAACTTGTCGTAAGAATAAATAATCCTATCACATAGAATATTTACTCATACCCTACTCAACTAGATTTGTCACGCCTCGGAGGATATCCTAAACGTAGCAGTCCGCCGTATATAATATTAAAGCTAATGAATGACAACCTTAGTCACGCAAGAGCTTCGATATCAAATGCAAGACGTGCTTCCAAGATAGTAGGAGACTCACAAGGGTATTACATTTAAGTAGATAATAAAAGCAAGTAAGAACTTATATAAATCAACATGAAATCTTCATTTAAATAACAAACTCTTACATCATCTTAGGGGCATTCCCCTGTCTTAAATGGTCTCGATTCAACTAAACCATTAACAAAGTAAACATAACTATAACACAAGCCTACTATAGAGGTTTTTTTAGAAGTCTATGTTCAAAACTAAATACATATAAGTTCTTTCAAAAACTCCTAGTGGCTTTGGCTCATACCTGGCATACGGGGCTCTACGGTGCCAATCAAAGATAATCATACTGTAACAAAAAGCTATAGAGGTATGAGCAAATCTAGCTTAGTGAGATAATTCCCATCTACAAGACATTTTCATAAATCAAACAAGTATTTAAACAATTATATGAAAATGCACCAAACACATGAGCAAACAAAATACACAAGATTAACCGAAATAATATGTAGCATGGATTTTACACCCTCCATGTCGGGGGTTGGGAGGTTACAGGCCCATACATCCATCAATACTTGCAGATTTGCTGGCTCCTGCTCGCCTTGTAGACTTTTCGCTCCTACTAGCCCATGTAGACTTTCCGAGTTCTACTAGCCACCACTACTACTTCCTCGTTTCCCCACACGAAGAATAGTTGTGAAACAAATGCAACTTACAAATATGATATGCATGAATTATTTTTTTATATAAATTTAACCAGTTAATGTTGAGTTCAAGTTAAAGGTGATAAAAAACAATATTCATCATATCAATGCAAGAATCACAATTTAATTATCAATTCCTCTTTCGATATTCTTAACTTATATTCAGCCAATCATAAATTCAAATCACATAATAATTTTATCTTTTCCTTATCTTCTAGTGCTACTACCTACAAGCACGCACAATGAAATGTAACTTAGTAAAGGATTAACTCACTCCATGTCGGTAGCCTCCTAATCGAAGTAGTCTTCCGGGAATGTGATCTCGGCTCCTGCTTCACCTAAACAAGATGAAATGCCCACAATGAGTCTTTTATAGAAATTTCTATTGTTGAAAACTCTAAATCTATCTTAAAATCGCGGTAAAATCGGAATGGAGGAAATTCCAACTTAAAATGGCCATAACTTGCTCATTTTAACTCGGAATTTCGCATATTATATGTTGTTTTTTACCTATTTGAAAGATCTATTTATTTTTAAAACTATTTTCATCAAACTAAGTCATTTCGGTTCTGAAAAAGTGGTGACCAGATTCACCACGAATTTTCACAAACTTGAATTCCTTCTTTAACAAAAGCTCATTTTGAAGAGATAGATATTATAATAGTTTGTAAAGCCTTTGAAATGTATATACATATATTTATTGACTCATATCAAGATGTATGAAGTTAATGAAGTTGTCTCAAACCATGAAAAAGTAAAGTCTTTTAAAGATTTGGAAAGTGAGAACTTTTGAAAAATTCCTTTTTATTTTGCTTTGAAAATATGTTAAGTTTATTCAAATAAGTATCTTCTTTTCCTAAATTAAATTTCCGTAGTCTTTTTAAATTTCTAAGGAATGATTTTTATTTTCTTAGTTTCTAACACTTTTTGAAAGTAATAACAATTCTATATTCATAGAAATAATTTCCTTGTTTCTTGAGATTATTCCATTCTCATGAAAAGAATTTTTAATACTTGATGAAAAGTGAAGTTTTAATAAAAATTTTGTTTACTCAAAAAGTTCTTTCTATGTATGTTTATGAACTCCTCTAGATTTCTTAGATAAGGTTATTTAAGAAAATTACGTCCTACTTTTATTTCTAGAAAAGAATCTTTATTTTAAGAAAACCTTTCCTCATTTATTTTGTTGAGACAAAATCATTATGTTCATCATGAATATGAATCATAAAGTTATGAAAACACAAGGAAACATAATAACTTAAAAGAATAAGCTAGTAAAGAAATAAATCAATATAGAACCTTAGCTTCATCAAGGTCCCGGGACTAAGAATAGATTAGTCCCATAAAGAAAAAGAAAATGTTTTGACTTGATGAGGACAAGTCTAAGACTAGAAAGGCTAGTCTTAAAAACAACATGAAAGTAAATAAATTGCAAGGAAAGTGAATAAATTACAAAACAAATGAGCTTATATGCTCTAAAAGATATATATATAGCTACATAGATGTATTTGGTAACATATATATAAAAAAGCAACATAAAGAAATTAGATCCATGAAAAAAAAATTATGAATTTATTGTTGCTTTCTTTAACCTTCATGGTTTAGAAAACACACACTAAGCTCATACTAAGTAAATAAACACTTTAGAAAGCTAAAACTATTACCTAGAGAAGTAGTAGAAACTAAAGAAACTTGAGAGAGTTTGTGGAGAGATTTTTGGAGAGTAATTTTAATGTATTGAAGTTGTGAAGGAAGTGGAATGAAGAGCGGGTATTTATAGGAAAATGTGAGAGGTTAATTGTGTTAATTAAATAAATGAAAATAAAACAAATTGGAGAGTGAGAGAGAGCATGGCCGACGCAAATTGTAGAGGAGAGAGGGAGTGAATTTTATTGTTTTTGTACTTTTGTAAATGAAAAGTAAGATATGAAATGTGAAGTTATATTGGAAATGAAAATTGTAAGAAATAGAGGTATGGGTTGTAAGAGTAGGTTGTAAGAAAAAGTAGAGATATATGAATAGTGTAGGATGGTAGAAAATAGTGTAATGTAAAGTAGACATGACAATTTAAGTACCCATAGTAAGAAAATACGTGTATAATTGCAATATCTGCTATTTTTAGTTATCGACAAATTA